>SNQJ01S0011077.1:86058-104007 GCA_010110895.2 Picea sitchensis
TATCGTTTAGCCTTAATTCCTCCTTATTCCTCCATCTGGTTCCCTGTTTGTGCCTGACTATAGTCTACGGGAACATATAGACTACTAAGTCACTCCCTGCTGGCCTAATCTTGGGGATGGGACATCACATAACGTGGGAAAAACTGACCATAAGGGATGAACTTCTGTGTTTCCTATGAATTGATTGAAGATGTCTTATTGCTTGTTGGTTCTCTAAATTGATATGATGGTTTCCTAGATGTGATATGGCTTTGTGAGATATGATGGGTGCCTACCTAAATTATATAGATAAGATTATAGAATTTATATGGTGGGTGAATGATGGGTTCCACCTTGCAAATTCCATAATGAAATGAGGCGGTCTCCCCTGTGGCGGTTTTCCTAGTTCAATTTCCAGTGTTTGAGGGTGAAATCTGCCCCTGATAATTCCTGAAAAGAAACTAATTTGCAAGTCATCATGCCCCTGTTGATTCTTATAGAAATGTAAAATTGAATTCATGGTGTTCCCCCTATTTGTTTGTCATGGTGAGAACCCTGCCCATTGATAGGTGGTAACAGATGGTCTTTGCAGTGGTAACCTTGTAGTTGATGGAGGTAAGATAAAGAATAAATGGGTCTAACAAGTTATAGGTAAAGTGAAATAGGTCTCCTGTGGTGTTCCACCTTCTAATGATGTGTGGCACGATAAGAAATTGATGTCTCCCACCTGCGATTGATCTAAGTAAGGCACTCGCATAAAATGTATGCCACCGTGGGTAAGGTGTTTTCAGTAATGGAGGAGAGATGTAAAATAGGTTGGGTTAGCGGCTCTCATGGCTCAGGTGTGGTTATGGGTTCCTCTTGCTGATGTGAGAGAATATATATGCTTTTGTCCTAATTCATAGATACAAACGCATGATTGAATTCATGAATTGCATAGGTTATTGATCAATAGATAACATAACAAATTGGATGGTGTATTTATATAAAGAGAATAAAAGCAAATCCTAGGGAGGTGGGTGGGGGTTGTTGTTGTCGTAAACTTTTTTCTCTATCGATCCACCTTTGCATACAGAACCTCAGGCGACATATACCGGCAAGGAGCATAATATTTATTTCTCAATTGGTGCACCTCACACTGCGACATTCGTCTGTTGAACCTCCCCTCGCTCTGCTCTCTGCTGATGTGGTAAATAAATCAATCCCTAACTGGTGCCACCACTTTCCATTGCTGACTATTGTAATTCGTTCAAACATGGCACGAAAACCTACCTCCCGGGCACATGGGAAAGAGAAAAGGTAACAAACATAGAATCCCCACGTTCCAAGGTGCATTGTATCGATAACAGGTAACGTCAAACAGCTTGGTGCTATTGGTACCCTCCCTTACTCACTGACTAACCTAACTCACACACTCGGAATGGGTTATGATGAGATGTATATAACAAGATCTGTAGAAACTCAAGATATATCTCTATCTGCTGGTATCGGGTTCAGAGAGTTCTATCTGAGATTATGGTTGTTGATCAATGCCTAGCTCTCCCTTCCATGTCATTCTTCCGTATGAGGTTGAGTTGGTAAAAGCAAAAGATTAGGTCAAACAAAGTCGAGCTAACCCCCCTAGGCTAATTGTTGGGGGTGAGCGTAGACTGAAGTATGACCGTCTTGGGCTTTGTTGAAACTCGGAACTGAATTTGGGTTGCATGCAAATCAATCCCGAGGCAACCTCGAACCACTTTGGATTGGAATTTGCCCCTCCCAACCTGAGAGGGATCTCTCGAATAACGTCACAATACGATCTTCAGTAAGCGTGAAATGATGGGCAAATTTATGGGTAAATGATAGTTTTGGATTTTTAAAGTTTGGGGTTCGACCAGGAAAACAGTCCATTGGGCATGGAGTCAAGTGAAACCAAAGAAAAGAGATAATAGCAGTGATCGTATAACTTGCGGAAAATGAGGCAAAGTAAGTCTATCTTTCAGCAATTGATAATCATGATGTAGTAGTAGAAAAAGAAAAGGAAAAGGCCATCACAGTGAAAGCATCTATCGAGGATGAATTTTCACTACAACTTTAGAGGAAAAAAACGAAGGTTGATAACTAGATGCATAGCGCGTATCTTGAGCGAATTATGACCAGTCACCATAGAAACGCAACACATATATATCAACTGTGTGTAAGGAGCATATAAAATGAATTCCAAACAAATTTTAACTCAGCTGAAAGAGGAAGAGATAGACAATATGACAATGACAACAGGGAGAACATACTGAAAGAATCGATCGTGATGAATCTCACAATATCAAGTGAACACGTCTTCTATATTACTCCATTCCGGGTTTACAAAATAACTCGGCTTACAAAAGGAGCCCCTCTTCGAAAGAGGTTTTCCCCCAGCCCCCTTCTTTTTTTCAGCCTGCTCCAACCATTATTTAACTAATCTCACCCCTGGCGATACGTTACATAACTCAGTCTTTAAAAGAAATAATCTAAAATAAACGGTTTGCCTTCTTGGAATTCTGCGACTGCCAGATGCTCTGCCAGCTTCTTTAAACCTTTACTAATCATTTTGACAAGTGGTGTATGGATGATCCCTTTGTATGATTGAACTATAATGTCGAGTGTCATTGCTCAGATAATGCATATGATCACCCAACAAAGGCCCCTTGAATGGGCTCGACAGTGATCCAGTTTTTTGCCATCGTCCTTGGTAGCCTGGAGGCCTCCAAATTGGTCTTGAAGGAGAAACGTGATGGTGCCCGAATCTGTGTGCCTCTTCGGTCCCAACGTCCTGTCTGGATCTGGGCATTTGGATAGAATTTTATCACCACTTTCTAGTCCATCTCCACGCAAGCCTTCCTTACTGCATCTAATTCCAATCCCAATGCCTCTGATACTATCGCCAACATATTGCATGCCAAACCCATCAGGGCTTCATTGTATTTCTCCACAATCTCCCTCCATCCATCGAGCTTGACATGCCACCTACTGTAATCGTGCTGGTGAAGGGGATAGGAGAAGTAAGTGCAGATCTCTCTCCAGTCGAGGACGCTTTCGCCCTGGAGATGGTTGCTCACTACAAATCCTCCACACTTTGCACCTCTCATTGTCGTATTTGAGCTTCTCCCATGCAGGGAGGGAGAAGAAGTCCCTGGAGAGCCGAGTCATGGAATCCACCAGCTCCTGTGAACACCATGATCAACCACCTGGAATATTCCCTAGAAAATCAGAAAGCCACCTAACAATGTAACTATACCAACATTGATAGATGAACCCAACGCTTTTTCATTGTTTGAATGGGACTATGGCTTCTGCATGCGCGAGAGGGCACCACAGTAAATAACATTGTTGGGCAGAGGCAACTCAGTTTTGTTATTGATCTCCGGATTCACAACCCTTACATATGTTTCCTGACCTGTGTTGTGGAACGAGCAACTCCATCCCATTTGTTGTAAGTTCCTCCGTTGTTTTCAGTCCAATCCCCATAGTCCATCCCGACAACGAAAAAAGCATAGCTTTGGATAGTTGCATCATTATTCTGTAGAATGATTTCCATGAATCCTCTAATAGGTGCCATTAATTGTTGAGGTATCAAGCTTCGGTGGCCTATTCATTGGTGCATTCGGAAAATCAAGTTTGGAGACTCCGGTTTAGATTATAACGATCAACAAGCTTAAGTGGAGTTGCATGAGCTTGGTAAGAGATCCCATTCAAAGTGCAACGTCGTTTCCCATTGAGAATGGGCCTTATATGGTACATCAAATTTCAAATAGAAATATGTTTTGAGATATGGTCTGAAGGCATGTAACTGTCTTAAAGCAATTTTGTAGATCTATAACTGCCATTTTTCGTGGGCTTTCAAGTGTTGTCAGTTTTTCCCATTGTTCTGTGAGATACATACAAAACCTTTGCCTTTTAACTATTGCCAGTTTTGCTCATTGCTCCGTTATTATTACACAACACTGTTTCTACAATAGAACAGGCAATCATTCATTTTAAACGACACACTATAAGAAATAAACTTGTATTTTGAATTGTATTGCAAAAGCTAGTAGAACACGATGCAACCCCCTGCACCACGAGTACGAGGTTTTCTCTGTGTAGATTTCCACGAACAAAACAACAAACTCCTCTGCAAACTTTTCAATCTTGGGAAGCTATTGAACAATCTTCCGTCTCTTTGGAACAATTAACTACTACAACAAAAGAAGGAGAAGAAACAAGTGATGAAAAATCAGAATCCACAGTCATAGCGTGAGCCTCAGTATTTTCATCCATGAGGGATTGTAGAGTTCTGGGTATGTAGCACACTTCTTCCGAGTCTTCTCGTGGGTTCTATCTTTGGATTTTTGTGTGCGTTGTCTCGTGACTTGGCCTTCGGTGGATAGTTGAGAAATTTGGGTGAAAGTGCCTAAGTAAGTTCGGAAATTTTCAATATCTGTTACAACAGGCTCAAAGGTATCTTTCTTATCCTTCCTTCCCTTCGTGCAAGTTAAAAAATATGTCGAAGGAGAAAGGGTAAACTAAAGGTTAGGGATGACGAAGTCGAGCGAGCCCCTCACCAACCAAGAGCCAGAGGCGAGCGTAGACTGAAGTTATCCCGGCTTGGGGTAAAGTATAGTTAATATCGTTCATGCCTTATAGGTACAAGGTAGCATGCTACATGTCTATCATTCGTGTTTTGTGGGCGTCCAATACAAGTGATTCAAGCCATTTCTTGGTTCCTGGCCCGACACATCCCGAGGTTGTTGCTTAGGCTCAGCGTCACTCATCCACATCTGCATGTGCCAGTTATAGTATCGTGGGGTTGCAGCCCCACCTGCCTACCATGAAGATGATCGTATTGAGTAACCATATTTGTGTAACCAAGCTCTTTGAGGACTCTTTCAATAGGATCCCCTTTCCCCCAGGCTCATTCACCCAGAGCTCTTGTCTAGCGGGTCTCTTACCTAGTGGTCACTTCCCTAGTGGGTGGCATTTCATTAATCGGTTCTCTAACCTAGCGGTCTCATACGTCTCATACCTAGCGGGTCTCTCTAACCTACCGGGTCTGTTACCTAGCAGGTTTCTAACCTACCGGGGCATATCTTTCACCAGGCCCTTCTCTTATGTCACCAGGCTCATTCAACCAGGCTCTTCTTTTGACAGGGAAACTCAATCACCAGGGCTATTCTTTCTACAACTCCCTCCCTACCCTAGAGGGTACAAGCATTATTGATTACATAATGCGTTATCGATGCATAGGCAACATAGAGCTAAATGCGATATCGCTCCCATAATGCTACCTAATTCCACCCATAATTGATCACATAAAGGTCATCCACATAAATCGTTATTAATCACATCGTCACATAATGCAGGTATTGATCACCTTAATTCCACCACCTCACCTAATGCCACCAGCTAATGGCACCACCTCACCTAATGCCACATAATGGGGGTATTTATTAGTAGCAGTACTCATCCCTAATTGAGAGACATCATTGAGAAACATAATGTTGCCTCATCGACCCTTGCACCTCTAATCTAACACCTCCCTTATTGCATCTCCCTCCACAATTGAGTAAGATCAACGAATAACATCATTATGGGGGTAACCTCTTCTCCTCAATTGGACATCCCTACAAGTGCTCCTCATTCTCTTATCTATTTGTTCCACTCAAATGAACGATTCTCGGACTCCATGCATCTTCCTTCTGGTGAGGTCCCTTCTTCAGCGATCATAATGCAAGCGGTAGCGATATCCTTATTTGTCCCCCGTTATCGGCTAGCGGTAACTCACTATTGTTGTGCCACGTTGTGTCGTGCTTTATCAGCGCTGTGCCATCCGTGCCATACTGTCCTGTGGAGGCTATGCTCATTCATCCAGTGAATATTATTAGGAAGAAGTTATGCTTAGACAAAAGCTATGCTCATTCAGTGAGGCTATGTCGTTAGCTACGTGGGGATTCGTCCATATGAACCAACAGGGGAGTCGACCATACTTGAATGACCAACATAGTGAGCACTGTTCATTACTGGCTCTGTCGGGTGAGGCTATGTGGGGTGTGCCCTCCCTCTAGAGTTACCTTATGAAACAAGGGAGTTGTCTATATGCACTACCGGGGGAGTTGTCTATATGAATGAACTATCGAGGGAGTCTATTATATGGAAAACCAGTTGTCTCTCTGAACCAGGGGAGTTGGCAGGTGCGGATTGAACGGGATGTGGCTTGATGGGTCAGGATGGTGAATTATGGTTCCATGAGATTGGCTTCATATTGGGACGTGTGAAGGATCTGGGTACATGAGATATTGAAAGATGGGTACGTGAGATGGGGAATGCTGGGAGAATGTGAGAATATGAGAATGTAAGAAAGCGGGGTACTTCTTGTTGTATGATTGGTTCCTGCAAGTGTACTTTACTTACTGTTGATTGAGGATTGTTTCCTGAAAGTGTACTGGTGATTGGGTATTGGGCGAAAGCGCACGAATTGTTGAATGTGGGAATGCATATTGAACGTAATGTGGTGCTGGGGAATGCAGGCGTAATGGGTATTGAGGATTGGTTGATGAAAGCGTAATGGGCTTCCTGGGTTGGCTGGGGCAGGTGTACTGAAAGCATACTGAATGTAAAATGAAAGTGTGGCAATGTGGGGGTTTGAGGATTGGTTCCAGAAAGGGTAATGTATTTTTCTATCTAAGAAAAGATAAGATTAATAAGAGAGGTATTCAATTATATAGCGGAGAATATCCCTTATTATATCTGAAATATTGGATCCATTCCTGCATATCTTATTTTTTCCTGCGTAGCGTTCCACTGTTGTGTTGGGGTTTAGCGTCCATTCTTATATCCTTTTCTATTGCAGATTGAACATAAAGCATATACATAAAGCCTCCTACATCAAGTCGACATAAAGCATAAATAAGAGAGAAAGATAAGTAATGAAAGTGTGGGTATAGAACTGAATGCGTACGGATTGAAGTTAATGGGGATTGAATGTCAAGTTGTTCGGGCTCTAGGGTTATAATGAAAGTAACATAATGCATACCTAAGGGTTCACGCTGATGTCAAAGCATCATAAATAAAGCACCCTCTGTTCACTAACTTATTGCCCGCTCTTGATAACAGGCATAAAGACAACATAAAGCATCCATCTTACTTAAAGCGTCCTGGGGATTGAACTTAATCCTCTTCATTTCCTGGGCCGTGATAAGTTACTATGAAGGGTGTGTTTAAAGGGTATCCTGGTGAGCTTATTTCTCCCTCCTCTATGTGGACGCAAGTTGTGTGGTGTCTTTCTTAGGCCTTCCGCTGTTGTAGAAATCTATTATGTTCGTGGGAGATTTCACAACGTTAATTCTTGTCATTTCGATGTTAATGTCCCCTCGTGCCTTTGTTCGTGGGAAACACATACACGTGCATTCAATTTATTTGTAGGTTCAAGGCCCCACACATTACAGGGCTGTTGTAAGGTTCGCTCAGGTTCACTAACAACCCACCCACATCCAATCTCCGTCGAGGTGGGAGTGCAAATAGGCGAAAGCCAGAAACTATGGGGAAAGATTTCGAATAAGCGAAGCCAGAAACTATATGTTGGCAAGCGGTAGCTATCCTTCTTCCTCATCATAGGGGATCTTGCGGTAGCCCTTAAACATGGAGGCAAGCAATATCTCTCATTACCAAACATGGAGTAACATCATCTCATCAATATCGGTGACCACATAACAAACTAGGAATGTATCATGGGTGGTATCACGTTCCTTCCATCCTTACGCGTACAGGGTATAGGTTGCGATGTGTGTATGCGAGCGTTAAAGGGGATGTGACTATTGGTACAATGGGTTAGTGTGCGGGAAAGGGGAAAGTGTAAAGAGAACTGGGGAAAGTTGAGGACACTGGGAATGATTGGTACATGAGATGGGTTAGTTGTAACTCCCCTCTCCGGAATACTTATTAGTTGATATAATCCAATGAATCAATGCCTGTCCTCTCTCGGAAAATGTGTCAGCTTTTATTATATATGAGATTATACGAAAATTGGCTTATCAACTTCTCAAAAGAAGGTGCATTGTAAGTAAGAAGCATGGTTCATCTGTTTCAAAACCTAAAAGAGTAGATCCTCAAAGAAGAAATGCTCTATCGGTTCCAAAACATCAAATAAGCATGGCCACCCGATTGAGTGGCATAATTGAGTAGCAACATCGACTGGGTCGACTCCTGGATTGACATCTGGCATTGAAACCAGGGATCGACTGTTGTATTGACTATAGGCAGACTGGCAATAACGGGATGGGTCTATTGGTTCACAGAAAGGAAAGAAGGCATTGGTTCCCATATTGTGTGGTGGGGGTAATGCGAGATAAAGACAATACAGTACGGAACTTGCGGATTAGAGCTTCCTATTATGATATGAAGGTTCTGACAATATTATTTGTTTGTGAAAATGGCATCTGCATGAGACCTTGCATGGACTTAATTGTGATTACCAGCATTGAGTGGTGGGTTGCCTCTTGGATCGACTACCGGCATGACACCTGCTGGCATGGCCTACCAGCGAGTACCGAGAATAATGCATGGAACTCGGATCGACCACATCAGCTCTATGCCGATCAGCGGATTCGAGCAGTCTGGAATCCAGTAGTTTCAAAATAAGATAGGAAGGAAAATGGGGTCCGGCAAGTGTGTTCAAACCCATGAATTGATGGTGGTTTATAGTGGCCAAGCCCCAACTATAGTGAGTGTACCCCCCAAAAGCGTAAACTCTAGATATGTATCCCGGAAATAAAGAAATGGGTGGGCCACTACTGTATGGTGTGTTGGTCGTAATAATGTCTCGCGTGCTCTATTTTATACGATCTCCCACTACCAAAGGGAGATCGACTCCTCTCCAACATGAATTGAGAGTCCTAGTCGGGTTGAGTGCCTCTCCCTTGCTCGACTCGATGATGTTGGTTGAGTGGAATTTGAATTACATATGTAGTTATTGGCACATTCCATAGCACTCGGTTTTCTCAATTTACAAGGCTATCTGAAATATTCTATGTGGGTCTCTCTCTTCCCAACTCGAAATGGAAAATGTGGGGCGTTCATATTCACCAGCTTGAAGTCGCCTCTAAATATCATTGGAACGATTCTACTTCCCAGAAATCGGAGATAACACCCACTCCTGACCAACCGGGCACATCCTCTCGTACACTCTTTTGCGAGGAGATATACCTTTTACTACAGCCCCCCGGAAGCTGAAGATCGAAAAGACCTGTAAAGATCGAGATCTCTTATTTCGGCTAGTATGCTCTTCTTTGGGATCAACTCCCAATCCAAAGTCGAGAAATGAGATTTTTCTTCCTACTGTCTTAAGGATATAATGGTTTTCAAGTTATCTCTCGCATTCGATAGGCGGGTGATTGAGCGCTTCAATCCGGGTCTTGGACACATCCTTTGGTACTTCATCGAGCAAGGTAGAGTTGCTTCTTAATATATGTATTATTGGTGATTGACTTGAAATAAAGAGATCGCCAACGAACAAGAACCAAAGAAACCCTTAAGGAAATCGCAGAGATTGATGAGTCAACAATAAAAACGGCTACCCTTCCATGATTGATTTGTCTGAGAGCCCCTTCCATCCGATACCGGGAGAGATATCGAATCAACCTCCAACGGGATACCGGGGCAGATAATGTTTTCAAAGGGGGTGGAGGAGTAGAAGAAACTACAAAAGCATTAGGGGGAAAGGGAAAAGATTATGACAACATTTTTCCGTTTCCCCAATCTCAATTCTATTTCCAACGGGTCCACTGGGGAAATAACATTTGATCGGAGGTCATCTCTTCCATCCGATGATATCATTAAGACATTCATATCTTCCCTTCAACAGTCGGGGTGGAGACCATTTTCCCCACACTTTATTTCAAACAAAACCTATTCCTGAATAAAAGTTCGCAACAAACTTTCTTTGTTCAGTAGAGTTTCATGTCTTCCATGCGTAGTTGTGCCCGACCGTTCTGACTGCATTTAAGCACTGGGGAAGAAGTATCGTCATTCCAACTAGTTTGGAAGTGAATCATCTCGTAAGATGGCTGACATCTAGTTATCGCCATGAGCGATCGTTTGGTGTGTTTATTCTAGTTGGTCCAGTCAACCCTCCTACCAACCACTGGTTTGGCCCTCCTACCTTCGCCCAGATAAAACACTTTGTTGTTCTAAAGTGTTGTTTAATTGAAGAAAAATGGCCATTGAAGCCACGAAAGAGGAAGGGTGAAACTGAATTTGAGGGGAATAAATAATGGAATAACCTTAGCTGAGCTATCTCGTTGAGGGGAAGAAATCTCGGGGACCTTCTATCTCTTTGAGGGGAAGAAATAGCTTGTTTCGGTCTTATCTGACTTGCCTATTATGGCCATCTACCTATTATTTTCTTTTTGGTCCCTCAAAGAACTCACTCAAGTAAGGCCATGGTATTGAGTTATGCTTAGTCTGCTCGGTTAGTGCGGCTTTCTCCTGCTCCGTAGCGAAGCGGAGGCACGTTCCTCTATCGGAAATCAAGAAATAGGTTGCCTATTTGATGCTCGTTGCTCTTCTCATCTTCCCACAATACTATAGGTAGGTTCATATTTGCAATCCTCTCTTCCCTCCATCCCTCTCATTGGAAACCAATCGTTTGTTTCATTCATGAGCAATCGTTGCCCTCCCTCTCATGATGGTGAGGCGAGTAGACTGGATCCATAGCGAAGCGCTCGGCACGGTTAAGAAAATAGGGCTTGCTAAGAAAGGGTATTATAGAGTGGTATATTGGAGGGCTAATGGGTTGGCTTATGAGCTTGGGTTTTTCACTTGCCTAAGCCAGAGAATATATTGTTTTTCTATAGTAAATAAAGAAAAACAAGCGAGTGGGTGGGAGGTAAAGAGATGGCTTCCTCAAGCTCAAGGTAAAGCTCAAGTTCAAGGTAAAGAGTAAGTCTAGCCTAAGTTCCTCATGTTTGAAAGTGTTCTTGCTTGCCTGGCTCTAGCTCAGGAGTAAGGTGCTTTCCTTTGTTGGATCTTAAGCTCAAGCTCAAGGAGATCCTTGGCTCTTAATGGCTTCCTGCTTGCGTTGCCTTGCTTTAGCTCAGGAGTTCGGAAGTAGAGCCTGAGTCCCAGGGCTTCCTCCTTGACCTTCCTGGATTTATGGGTACTTGTACGTCTTATAGATGGCATATGCTTTTTATGCCTGATGTCCATTCTAGGAATACAGGTAAGAATGGGTCCTTTCTGTGCAACAAATATAACGAAAACATACCCCAATCGGGATGACCTCCATCTCGCCCACCCATCTCGATTTTCATTAGTAAAAAGAAACCTTTGGAGTGAAACAAATTGGATGGATAAGCTGATTTATGGATGTTAGGCTTTTATGAGGAAGAAGAGTGGGATAAAGGTGGTAACACGGGAGTTAATGAAGCAAGCCCCAGAGATAAAGGTGGCAGTTAATGAAGCAAGCCCCTAAGCCCCATTGTATGTAGGAAGGCAATATAAAGAATGAAGGTGATACTGATTAGACTTATATCGCCGAGGTGATTTAGGAGGGGAAAAGTCCCTTTCACTAATATGATCGTCGAGTGTCTTTTAGTGTAAACTGACATACAATAGTATAAGATCAACAATGCAATAGCAACACGAGTCACGGGTTAAAGATTAGCATCCCAATAAATAGAACGAGGTATAACCAACAACTTTGTCCACATTTATCTACTAAGTACAATACCTTCCTAATGAGATTTATTAGAATGATCTCGCTGAGGTGATTTAGGAGTGGAAAAGATAATTTTCGTAAGGTGATCGTCGAGTGTAGTTAAGACCTAAAAATGGTATATAAAGGATCTGATGTTTGGAATGTGAACACTGTTGTACTATGGGCGATGTAATTGAGGAGGTGAAAAGTAACTTGAACTAATGGATATGATGTCTGTAAAGTGAGCATGGCTATAGTATCGTCGATGTCATTTAGGAGGGTAAAATCTAATTGTCTAAGGTGATGATCGCCGAGTGAAGTTAAGACCTCTGTAATTGGCTAGGGCTAAAGCAAGCCTTAACAAACCACACCTAATAGTAAGGAAAGTCTTATTGCTACTACCTTAGAAAGAGAATGGAGCCTGCCCACTTTCCACAGTCTTGTAATGTAAATGCTTCCACGCTTCAACCTTCAAAGGTAATGGAACTATAGATCGTATAAGAAGGAGACACCTTGGCAACCCCTTAGTAGTGAAGACCTCCACCTATAACTTTCCCATTTCACCGTCCACTTCCCTAACAGATTGGAACTATAGGAGATAATCTTCTGAACCTATAGAAAAACACATGATGGATTATTCCTAGGATTGGCTCAATAATGTAGGCAAGTGAGAAGATGAAATTATATTCATCGGGACATTCAAATTTGTCACCTCCGGGGCATTGAATAATCCTCTAGGATCTTCTATATAAAATAATCGTAATGTATCGATGTGTTATGTGTTAAGGTGTTATCCGGCTGATGTTATGAACCCTCTATAGAGAGAAAAAAGAACGTGGGAAAACACGACCAGAAGGGATGAACTTCTGTGTTTCCTATGAATTGATTGAAGATGTCTTATGGCTTGTTGGTTCTCTAAATTGATATGATGGTTTCCTAGATGTGATATGGCTTTGTGAGATATGATGTGTGCCTACCTAAATTATATAGATACGATTATAGAATTTATATGGTGGGTGAATGATGGGTTCCACCTCACAAATTCCATAATGAAATGAGGCAGTCCTCCTGTGGCAGTTTTCCTAGTTCAATTTCCATTGTTTGAGGGTGAAATATGCCCCTGATAATCCCTGAAAAGAAACTAATTTGCAGGTCATCCTGCCCCCATTGATTCCTACAGAAATGTAAAATTGAATTCATAGTGTTCCTCCTATTTGTTTGTCATGGTGAGAATTGATAGGTGGTAACGGATGGTCCTTGCGGTGGTAACCTTGTAGTTGATGGAGGTAAGATAAAGAATAAATGGGTCTAACGGGTTATAGGTAAAGTGAAATAGGTCTCCTACGGTGTTCCACCTTATAATGATGTGTGGCACGATAAGAAATTGATGTCTCCCACCTGCAATTGATCTAAGTAAGGCACCCACATAACATGTATGCCACCGTGGGTAAGGTGTTTTCAGTAATGGAGGAGAGATGTAAAACGGGTTGGGTTAGCGGCTCTCATGGCTCAGGTGTGGTTATTGGTTCTTCTTGCTGCTGTGAGAGAATCTATATTCTTTTTCCCTAATTCATAGATACAAAAGCATGATTGAATTCATGAATTGCATAGGTTATTGACCAATATATAACATACCAAATTGGATGGTGTATTTATATAAAGAGAATAGAAGCAAATCCTAGGGAGGTGGGTGGGGGCTGTTGTTGTCGTAAACTTTTTTCTCTATCGATCCACCTTTGCATACAGAACCTCTGGCGACATATACCGATAAGGAGCATAATATTTATTTCTCAATTGGTACACCTCACACTGCTACATGCGTCTGTTGAACCTCCCCTTGCTCTGTTCTCTACCGATGTGGTAAATAAATCAATCCCTAACTGGTGCCACCACTTGCCATTGCTGACTACTATAATTCATTCAAACATGGCATGAAAACCTGCCTCTTGGGCAGGTGGGAAAGAGAAAAGGTAACAAACATAGAATCCCCACGTTACAGGGCGCATTGTATCAATAACAGGTAATGTCGAACAACTTGGTGCTATTGGTACCCTCCCTTACTTACTGACTAACCTAACTAACCTAACTCACACACTCGGAATGGGTTATGATGAGACATATATAACAAGATCTGTAGAAACTCAAGATATATCTCTATCTGCTGGTATCGGGTTCAAAGAGTTCTATCTGAGATTATGGCTATTGATCAATGCTTGGATCTCCCTTCCATGTCATTCTTTCGTACGAGGTAGAGTAAGGTAAAAGAAAAAGATCAGGTCAAACGAAGTCGAGCTAACCCCCCTAGGATAATTGTTGGGGGTGAGCGTAGACTAAAGTATGATCGTCTTGGGCTTAAAGGTATCTTTCTTATCCCTCCTTCCCTTCTTGCAAGTTCAAAAATATGTCGAAGGAGAAAGGGTAAACTAAAGGTTAGGGATGACGAAGTCGAGCGAGCCCCCCACCAACCAAGAGCCAGAGGCGAGCGTAGACTGAAGTTATCACGGCTTGGGGTAAAGTATAGTCAATGTCATTCATGCCTTATAGGTACGAGGTAACATGCTACATGTCTATCATGCGTGTTTTGTGGGCGTCCAATACAATTGATTCAAGCCATTTCTTGGTTTCTGGCCCGACACATCCCAGGGTTGTTGCTTAGGCTTAGCTTCACTCATCCACATCAACATGTGCCAGTTATAGTATCGTGGGGTTGTGTCCCCACCCTGCCCGCCATGGAGATCATCGTATTGAGTAACCATATTTGTGTAACCAAGCTCTTTGAGGACTCTTTCAGCAGGATCCCCTTTCACCCAGGCTCTTGTCTAGCAGGTCTCTTATCTAGTGGTCACTTCCATAGAGGGTGTCATTTCATTAACCAATTATCTAACCTAGTGGTCTGATACGTCTCATACCTAGCGGGTCTCTCTAACCTACTGGGTCTGTTACCTAGCGGGTTTCTAACCTACCGGGGCATATCTTTCACCAGGTCCTTCTCTTCTGTCACCAAGTTCATTCAACCAGGCTCTTCTTTCGACAGGGGAACTCAATCACCAGGGCTATTCTTTCTACAACTCCCTCCCTACCCTAGAGGGTACAAACATTATTGATTACATAATCTGTTATCGATGCACATGCCACGTAATGCGATATCGCTCCCATAATGCTACCTAATGCCACCCATAATTGATCACATAAAGGCCATCCACATAAAGCGTTATTGATCACATCGTCACATAATGCACATATTGATCACCTTAATTCCACCACCTCACTTAATGCCACCAGCTAATGGCACCACCTCACCTAATGCCACATAATGGGGGTATTTATCAGTAGTGGTACTCATCCCTAATTGAGAGACATCATCAAGAAACATAATGTCACCTCATCAACCCTTGCACCGATAATCTAACACCTCCCTTATTGCATCTCCCTCCACAATTGAGTAAGATCAATGAATAACATCATTACGGGGGTAACCTCTTCTCCTCAATTGGACATCCCTACAAGAGCTCCTCATTCTCTTATCTATCTATTCCACTCAAATGAACGATTCTCGGACTCCATGCATCTTCCTTCTGGTGAGGTCCCTTCTTCAGCGATCATAATGCAAGCGGTAGGGATATCCTTATTTGTCCCCTGTTATCGGCTAGCGGTAACTCACTATTGTTGTGCCATGTTGTGTCGTGCTTTATCATCCCTGTGCCATCCATGCCATACTGTCCTGTGGAGGCTATGCTCATTCAGCCAGTGAATATTATTAGGAAGAAGTTATGCTTAGACAAAAGCTATGCTCATTCAGTGGGGCTATGTCGTCAGCTACGTGGGGATTCATCCATATGAACCAACAGGGGAGTCGACCATACTTGAATGACCAACATAGTGAGCACTATTCATTACTGGCTCTATCGAGTGAGGCTATGTGGGGTGTGCCTTCCCTCTAGCGTTACCTTATGAAACAAGGGAGTTGTCTATATGCACTACCAGGGGAGTTGTCTATATGAATGAACTATCGAGGGAGTCTATTATATGGAAAACCAGTTGTCTCTCTGAACCAGGGGAGTTGGCAGGTGCGGATTGAAGGGGATGCGGCTTGATGGGTCGGGATGGTGAATTATGGTTCCATGAGATTGGCTTCATATTGGGACGTGTAAAGGGTATGGGTACATGGGATATTGAAAGATGGGTACGTGAGATGGGGAATGCTGGGAGAATGTGAGAATATGAGAATGTAAGAAAGCAGGGTACTTCTTGTTGTATGATTGGTTCCTGAAAGTGTACTTTACTTACTGTTGATTGAGGATTGTTTCTTGAAAGCGTACTGGTGATTGGGTATTGGGCGAAAGCACGCGAATTGTTGAATGCGGGAATGCATATTGAATGTAATGTGGTGCTGGGGAATGCATGCGTAATGGGTATTGAGGATTGGTTGATAAAAGCGTATTGGGCCTTCCTGGGTTGGCTGGGGCAGGTGTACTGAAAGCATACTGAATGTAATATGAAAGCGTGGGAATGTGGGGGCTTGAGGATTGGTTCAAGAAAGCTTAATGTATTATTCTATCTAAGAAAAGATAAGATTAATAAGAGAGGTATTCAATTATATAACGAATAATATCCCTTATTATATATTATATATGAAATATTGGATCTCATTCATGCATATCTTATTCTTTCCTACGTACCGTTCGACTGCTGTGCTGGGGTTTAGTGTCCGTTCTTATATCCTTTTCTATTGCGGATTGAACATAAAGCCTCCTACATCAAGCTGACATAAAGCATAAACCATAAATAAGAGAGAAAGATAAGTAATGAAAGTGTGGGTATAGAACTAAATGCGTACGGATTGAAGTTAATGGGGATTGAACGTCAAGTTGTTCGGGCTCTAGGGTTATAATGAAAGTAACATAATGCCTACCTAAGGGTTCACGCTGATGTAAAAGCATCATAAATAAAACACCCTCTGTTCACTTACTTACTGCCTGCTCTTGATAACAGGCATAAAGACAACATAAAGCATCCATCTTACTTAAAGCGTCCCTGGGATTGAACTTAATGCTCTTCATTTCCTAGGCCGTGATAAGTTAGTATGAAGGGTGTGTTTAAAGGGTATTCTTGTGAGCTTATTTCTCCCTCCTCTATGTGGACGCGAGCTGTGTGGTGTCTTTATTAGGCCTTCCGTTGTTGTAGAAATCTATTATGTTCATGGGAGATTTTGCAACGTTAATTCCAGTCATTTCGATGTTAATGTCCCCACGTGCCTTTGTTCGTGGGCAACATATACACGTGCATTCAAGTTATTTGTAGGTTCAAGGCCCCACGCATTCTAGGGCTGTTGTAAGGTTCACTCAGGTTCACTAACAACCCATCCACATCCAATCTCCACCGAGGTGGGAGTGAAAATAGGCGAAAGCCGAAAACTATGGGGAAAGCTTTCGAATAAGCGAAGCCATAAACTATAGATTATCCCTTTCCTGGGATAATCTATTCAGCGAAGAGTTTGTTGAGAAGCTGGGAGCGATTATTGTAAAACTTCACAGGAAAAGGGTCGAATGCAAAAGCCAGATGGAAAAACAATCTGTCCCATAGGCTATTTTTAGCCTCGTGGACGTTAAAAATACTTTCATATTTCTTTCATATATGTTGGCAAGCGGTAGCTATCCTTCTTCCTCATCATAGGGCATCTTGCGGTAGCCCTTAAACATGGAGGCAAGCAGTATCTCTCATTACCAAACATGGAGTAACATCATCTCATCAATATCGGTGACCACCTAACAAACTAGGAATATGTGTCCTGGGTGGTATCCCGTTCCTTCTTTCCTTACGCGTATAGGGTATAGGTTGCCATGTGGGTATGCGAGCGTTAAAGGGTATGTGATTACTGGTAGACTGGGGTAGTGTGCGGGAAAGGAGAAAGTGTAAAGAGAACTGGGGAAAGTCGAGGACGTTGGGAATGATTGGTACATGAGATGGGTCACTTGTAACTCTCCTCTCCAGAATACTTTTTAGTTGAAAGAAAGAAAGAAAGAAAGAATTTTTAACGTCCACGAGGCTAAAAATAGTTTATGGGACAGATTGTTTTTCCATTTGCCTTTTGTATTCGGCTCTTTCCCTGTGAAGTTTTACAATAATCGCTCCCAGCTTCTCAACAAACTCTTTGCTGAATAGATTATCCCAAGAACTAGCTGCCAGAATACTTGCATAATTTTTCCTGAGGTTTTTGAGGGCCTCACATTCTAAAATGAAATGTTTTTCTGTTTCCACTTTTCCGGACGAGCACAAAATAC
>SNQJ01S0011078.1:0-14463 GCA_010110895.2 Picea sitchensis
AAAAACAAGGACATCAGAAGCAGACTGAACCAGGCCATCGTCTTTGCCATCCATCCACCATGGTGCCAACTGTCTCGAAAATCTCTCTCGTCCTTTACTCCGATCACGAGCACAGAAAATATTGTAAAAAACAGAAAACTGGCGAGACTTACACGTAGAACAAGATAATCTGCCTCAAACCACTGTATACCGAAATAATAAGTAATCCATGGAATTTTGTTGTGCAGAAGTGGCACAACAAAGTCACGCAAAGTCCATGAAAGAATTAGAGAAAAGGCAAAGAGACCACAATATGCGATCCTGGCAGATTGTCTGCAAATCCCACCGAGTACTGACTTGCAAGCCTCGCATGCGCACGTGCAACAGCAAGACGCAATGCATGATGCCAACAGTCCAGCCCCGCACGCGCACGTGCAACAAAAAGACGCAACGCATGATGCCAACAGTCCATACATTCTGCTGCACAAGATAAATATCACCCGTTGATTTACCAAGAATGAAGGGAACAGGCAGATGTTGATCTTAATCCTTTTGATTTGTCTTCGTCAGATTCTAGTTGCCAATTTGATTTATCCAATGCAATTGGCTCCCAATTTTAATTGAACTTGCAATGTTTTTATATATAGACTATATTTTCCGGCTTTCCTTTCCTGAAAGCCAAAGAAGCCGGCCGACTATGCTTTGTTCCAATAGAGCCGACCGATCAAAACAAAGATCTGAGAATCCCACAAGGGCGGAGTAATATTAGAGAAATATTATATTAGACGGTCGGCCAGGACAATAGGTAATATGTGGGTGGTACCAAGCAAGCCAACAAGAATTCCTAAGGTGCAGCCGTGATGCTGCGTCTAAAGCTGTTGTTGCCCAAACATTAGATGTTTGAACTTGATCTATCGACTCTGATTCTTTTGAATAAGAACTAGTTGGGATTGAGGTGTCTAGGTAGTTCCCATAATAAGAATTATCTGGGATAATATTTTTCTAATATTATCTCACCCTCATATCATATGAGGGTGATGGTGGGGTGGGGTAATATTAGAGAAAACATACCTCATACCATATGAGGTCAGGGTGGAGGGTAATATTAGATAAATATTATGTTTTCTCTAATATTACCCTCGCCCTCACATATGAGGGTAAGGGTGGAGGGAATATGAGGGTGATGGTGGGGGTGGGGTAATATTAGAGGAAACATACCTCATACCATATGAGGGTCAGGGTGGACGGTAATATTAGATAAATATTATGTTTTCTCTAATATTACCCTCACCCTCACATATGAGGGTAAAGGTGGAGGCAATATTAGAGAAAACATAAAATTTCTCTAATATTACATCCACCCCACCCTGGGTAATATTAGGGTGGGGATGGGGGGTAATATTAGGGAAATATTGGGGGTGGGTGGTAATATTAGAGAAAATATAATATTTCTCTGATATTATCTCCCACCCTCAAGGGTGAGGGTTCAAGGGTGGGGGTAAGGGGTAATATTAGAGAAATATTGTGTTTTCTCTAATATTAGAAAAATAGATGAGGGTGAGAGTGGGGGTAATACTAGAGAAAACACAATATTTCTCTAATATTACCCCTCACCCTCATATATGAGGGGGTAATATGGTGGTAATATTAAAGAAAACACAATATTTCTCTAATTTTACCTCAACCCCACCCTCACCCTCATATGGGGTAACATTAGAGAAATATTATGTTTTCTCTAATATTACACCATACCCCCACCCTCACCCTCATTATGTCCCTGTGGGGGGTAATATTAGAGAAAACAAAATATGGAAGAAATATTTAGGGGGTAATATTAGAGAAAACACAAAATATTACCCCACACCTCCACCCTCACTTGAGTGGGGGTGGGGGGTAATATTAGAGAAATATTGTGTTTTCTCTAATATTACCCCCTAAATATTTCTCTAATATTACCCCTCACTTGAGTGGGGGTGGGGGGTAATATTAAAGAAATATTGTGTTTTCTCTAATATTACCCCCTAAATATTTCTCTAATATTACCCCTCACCCATGAGTGAGGGTGGGGACGAGGGTAATATTAAAGAAATATTGTGTTTTCTCCAATATTACACCCTAAATATTTCTCTAATATTACCCCCACCTCCACCCTCATAGATGAGGGTGTTTTCTCTAATATTACTAAGGGTGATGGTGGGGGTGAGGGATAATATTAGAGAAATAATATGTTTTCTCTAATATTACCCCCCACCTCCACCCTCATATATTTGGGTGTTTTCTCTAATATTACCCGCCACCCCCACTCTCATATACGAGGGTGGGGGGTAATATTAGAGAAAACACCCTCATATATGAGGGTGGGGTGTGTTCGGGGATAATATTAGAGAAAACATATAAGTAAACCAAGTATTTTTTAATAAAAATAACATTAAGAATGTTTCTTGCTATTGCCCCTAGATTAGTGAGGTCCTCTACAATCGAGTGTGGGGGAGGTGCTCTACAGTTGAGTGTAGGGGAGATGTTACGATAACGTGATGTTAGATTAGATAATGTTACAATAATAATAAGAAGAAGAAAAAGAAAGTGGGCTCAATTAAAAATAATTAAATAACTATGTATATACATATTTAGATAGCATCATATAAATTAAAATTTACATATTAAGAAACTTGATCTCTGGAGGTACTTGATAGATCCATGATATAAATAAAATTTAGAATAAGCAACTCATAACTAATTAAATATTATTTTAAATAAGAATTATCATTTATGTGTCCATTAGATGTAGCTTGGATGATTGGGAAAAATTATATTACCCTAAAAGTTTTCCATAAACATAACAAGGAGAGATCTTATATGCAATAAACCACATATTTAAAAAAGAAAAAAATTATCATTTATATGAATGTTTTAGTTAATATAAGAATTATGATACACCCTTCTTTTATTTTAATTATCCATAACAATTAAATTATCATTTATATGAATGTTTTAGTTAATATAAGAGTTATGATGCACCCTTTTTTTTATTTTAATTATCCATAACAATAATTAAGTGTAGTAATAAAATATAAAGGCTTTAATCAAAATGAACCTCGTGAAATGTGTGCAAAAAATTATCATTTATATGAATGTTTTAGTCAATATAAGAGTTATGATACACCCTTCTTTTATTTTAATTACCCATAACATTAGTTAAGTGTAGTAATAAAATAAAAAAGGTTTTAATCAAAATGGACCTCGTGAAATGACTCCATTCTTGAAGAATGAGTTACACTATTTAGTGATGTTATGAGATGTGCACTCTCTTAGATTTGGATATTGTACACAGGTAAGTACACTACCTCTTTTTTTTAGTGGATTGTTATTGATATTTGGATTTTCATACTTAAATTTATGTGTTTTTTTAATGTGCATTTTGTGGATGATGTGATGGATTTGTTAAGTAGAATATGGAATCAAATAATATTTTAATGGTTGGGTTTTGTCTGTTTAATTTATTTTGGTACAACTTTCATTTTTATTGGTAATGAAGTTGTCATTATTTTAGTGCATGTTGTTATTATAATTTTTGTAATTGATGAATATAAACATAGTTAATATTCGTTACAATGTAGTGGTTGGGATGGGACTTGATTGATGTACAGTCCTTGTGTTGTGTGCCTGAGTGTGTGTGAGGGAATATGTTTGACCTTTTAGATTTCATTTCCTTCTATCATACAAGGGGTTTAACACATGTCTAACAAGTCAAATTGATCTAATAGATAGTAATATGACACTTTATCCTTTATTTTATTTTTTTAATAGCCTATTATGAGTTAGTGATAGAAGTTTTGGTAGCGTTCATTGAATCCTTTGGTAAAGAAGGGATTTTTTTTTTTTTTTCCTTCAAATTCAAGTCGATTCAATACCCAACATTTGGGGGATACTCAATGAGCCCAAAGGGACATTTTGACAAGATACCATACCACTAGTGAACTCCAGAAGGAATTTTGAGGGACAAGCCCAAAAGCACAAAAGTAAAAAACATTGATGGCATTGAAAAACAATGTTAGAATATTTAATTATAACCAATCCTAATTTGATGAACAAAGCTTAGATTTATAGTGGAAGATAGGAACAATGACATCAAAGAATGTCCCACTAGTAAAGAATGAACAAGAACATGCAACAAAGTATGCATGAGAAGAAGAGGAAGAGAAACCCAATTCTCCAAGGGATTTCTCAATGAATCCACCAAGCTTTCAAAGAACCCAAAGAGTAAGCATGAATGCATTTAGACCCTATATATAGATCTATACAAATATTTGTACTATGAGGTGAAGAAGTGAAAAAAAAACAAAGATAAAGCATTGATCCAATATATTACAATTGCATACTTTCGATGGTATAGGAAGCACAATAGATCATTTATTTAGCCTCAATACATTTTGGAAGGAAAAAGGGAAACTAATATAAATTTATAATGACCAAATTGGTAACATTCAAAGACACTTCAACAGTCAACACATTGAAGTGGTATCATAGCTTTGATGAAGAACTGTCTTTTAGAACCTCTGGAGGGGAGAAGTTATGCTATGGTATGACTTGCGTCTGAAGGAGATTTTTAGATAGGTCAAGAATTAAATTCTAGAACTTGTATGCATGGACTAGTTCATATTGAGGCTTTGGCCTATTGATCATAAGCCCAAGGAAAGAAACCAACATCAAATAAAAAATCCTTCAATATGGCCATCAAGAAGGAGGACAAAATGAAACTAAATGCATAGGATAAAGGGAATCATAAAGAGCATTGGGAATTAAAAAGGGATTAATGAAGTTAAGAAACATGTGCCAAACTAAACAAGGAGGAGAAACCTAATGACAAAGGTGAAGCTTAAAATTAGAGATTGGAAATCAATAAAATTAAAATAAATTAAAATTTTGTTGCACATGTAATAGTAATAAGCACTCCTAAAATGATTGCAAGTTCAACCCAAAGAACTAGGGTCAATTTCCTAATCAAAAAAGGAATTGATGCAATGTAATGCTTTTCAATGGTTAGGATCGCTATCAAGAACAATAGTAGGGTCAAAATGCATTTTGATCACAATTCTAAGGAGGTAGCTCTCCTTGGTTACCATAGTAAAGGGATTAAAAGCATACAAACTATTGTTAATTGTGAACACTGACAATTTGATCCCTTGAAAAATTAGAAGAATGTTGTACATATAAGGAGGATCCAAGTAATAATGAGTATAGGATGTTCCAAAATAAATGATACAACACAAGTCTTAATCCTAGATTTCATTAGGTAATATAAAATCTTCAATGAAAATTGATTTGACCCTTTATGAACCATGACATGTTTGAGAAATAGTAATTCAAACTTTTTCAATGTATGTGGTTCTACTTGAATCATCTTTGAATGAAATGGGTTGAAGTTGTATTTTATATCCATCATTAAACGTTATCTCAAACACTTCATTCCTGTATTGGTTATTGATGTATACTTCAATATATATTTTTTTATATATGCTTTTCATTTGTAATAAAGTTTCAATTTTGGTTAAGGACTCTTGAATGTTTAGGACTTAGGACTTTTGTGGTCAAATATGGTCTAAAATTTTATGTAAAACATCTAAAGGAGTTGAACATCTTGGGATTTATGCCTTAAAAGCTATGGATTATTTAATGCTCTCATTGATGGACACAATTGTTCTAGCATTGTTTTAGAAGATGATTATTTTTCCTTAGCTAAATAGTTCTTGACTTTTTTATTTTTCTCGAAATATATATCCTGAGGAAAATTGTCAGGAACTTTCCCTGATTCTAAGGATGGTACCCTAGGTAAATATAATCCTATAGAAGCTCAAATATTTTTCAAAAATCTCATGATGACCATGATATTCGACAAATGACTTATGAAGAGAATCATGTCACAATGTTAGATTTGAACCTAGGTGGGGAGGATAACAATTTTCCTCATGACCACTTGGGCTAGACCCACTTGACCAAATATTCCTCATGACACAATTTTCCTCATGACCACTTGAGCTAGACCCACTTGACTAAATATTCCTCATGTCCCAATTTTCCTCATGACCACTTGTTCCAATGTGTTTACAAATTCATCCTCGTATAAAAACTTATGTTTGATTCATATCCCAACATCAAAGATATTGTAAGAAAGTCTTACCTTGATTATAACTTGTTAATGGTACGATTGTATTTTATCCAATAGAACCTTCAGGAATTATAAATAAAATTACATTTTATTATAAATAGGTTTATTGATAATGATGATGATAATTATCGTCACTTAATAAGAAATTACTAAACTTGTTGTAACATTTTGTTTTTATGATTGAAAATACTAAAGAAAAACTTTCATATTTCTTTTTAGTTTTCATAAGTTAACAAGTTATAAAGATCATCAATGTTACAAAAATTGTGAAAATAAGATCTAATGTGGGCATAAGAAGGGAATTTTAAGAGAAAACAATTTTCATCCTCTGTTCTTGGTGCCATAAATATTACATATTCTTCCTTTCCATGTATTTTTAGGGTGGTTTTAGGTATTTTCCAATGCCCATTTTCAAGATGAACCTTGTGAAAATTTGTATTTATTTGAGCAATAATAAATTTCTTCCTTCATATGGATACAGTAGAAATATATTTTTGATCATCTAACTGTGGTGTAATGATATCTTTATAGTACATTAGCTTTATCTTATTCTTTATTTCTTTGTTGCACTACATTTTCTCTTTAAATTGGTTGTGATTGTACTTTTAATGGTATCCATATTTTGTAAAATGACCTCACCCCTTATCCTCCAATAGTTTAGTGAAGAATCAACATCCTTATGTCACCTTCTCTTAAGTCCCTTACTAGAATTTGAAACGGTGCTAGGAAGCCTTTTATTCTTCATGTTAATTATTTTATTCTTGTATATTACATACCAAATCACATCCTTTCTCTAAATGGATGGAATCCCATTGGCCTTTAGAGGAGGATTGGATAGGGTGTTTTGCATTAATTTTAATATTCTAAAATATAAAACATTCAAAGATGATCCAGGTGGATATTGGTGGCCACCCACCTATTCCAACTGGCTCCTCTTGTCCATTTTTGTTCAACACGTTCTTCTGTACTTCTTTGTAATTGTGGGTTCTACACTAATGGGGTTGTCTAAAGCCCCACACATCCTCCAGGTGGATACTGGTGGCCTCTCTCCTAATCCAACTGGCTTATTTTGTATGTTTTCATGTCAACACATCTTGATGTACTTCCAGGGCCGTTTTGGGGTCCTAAACATTGTTTTCTTGGCTCGCCACAGTCAAACTGTAGACAGAGTCGGAGTTTGACGACAAAATGTGTATCTCTCTAAAATACCTTTCCAACAGGCTATCACACACCTAAAACAAGGGTCGTATGCAAAATTTACAACCCTGGGAAGTTGATGTACCAACTTACACCAACTTTTCCATAGGGGCCCACATGACTTTTGGTGTTTCACCTTCTAGGGTTAGGTTTTTGGATGTCTAGGGTTTTGGCATTCATGAGAAATATCAAAAAGGCCTTTGGAGCCTCATTCTAATCCATTCTGCTCAAACAGATGCACATAGAAGCCACATCTCTTCTCATACATAGCTACCACCATTCAAGCAAGTGTTTCAGTTCTGGATTTTTACAGTTTTAGCCTATTTCATTATTCAATAGAAGATATTGTTCACTGAATATCTATGTTATTATTAATATCTCTGTGTTTATTGTATTCATTTTGTTAATCAGTTCGTTCTGCTCCTAAATTTGGATCAGTGGTATCAAATCGGTCCGTTCTTCATTTATTTTTCTTCGTGAATGTCCCTGACAAGATCCAGGTATAATAATTTGGGAATCGAACCAATTGAGCCATTACAATACCGGTTGTGCCAAGCCCAATGACAAGCCATGGGGGATGAAAAGAAAGATGATGGAGTAGGAGATCCTATTAAAATTTTTCTCAAGGAAGCCCTTGCGCGACAAAGAAATGAAATGATGGACAACTTCATGCAGATCCTTCGACAATTTCCCATAGGAGAAGCATCTTCATCAAGCGACCATGCAACCACCTTCAAGGTACAAGAAAATTTTGATATTCCATTATTTGAAGGAGTGATAGATGCGAATGCTATAGGTAAATGGTTGAATCTACTCGAAGGGTATTTTTCAGTCCACAATTTTTCTGATAGGGAAAAGATCACTTTTGCACTCCTCAAGGTCGTTCCCCATGTTAAATACTGGTGGGATAATTACTTTAAGAAAAGGGTCATGGAGGAATATGCAATATTTGTGGTGGCCCTTACATTGGATTCCTTTTGGGACGCCATTAAAGAATAGTACTACCCTGTTGGAAGCTACAAGGACCAACACACCAGATGGACCACCCTACATCAAGAAAGGGACCAGACAATACCATATTCACCAATATTTTTCATAGCCTACACACCAAATTGGGTATAAAAGACTCTGAGCGTCATCTGGTGCTCAAATATTGTGACTTTTTGCATAGATACATTCAAACAGAAATGGAGTTTCTGGACATCGCCTCATTGGGAATGACTTATAGATACGTTGTCAAGATCAAGCATAAATTTAAGTAGAAAAGGTGAGAGTTTGGATCTACAAACCCATCACAGCCAAAGTAGGGAAAAGGCATCCTCGACCCACACAGTAAGGGACCAAGTCGAGATGGCCGCCCTTAGAACAACTAGTCCAAGCCACAACACAAGAAGGGAAATGAGAAGATGAAGAAGGACATGGGAAAATGGTGCGAGTACCATAAAATCCCTTGGCACAACACCGAAGAATGTTGCTCCAAGAAATCCCTCATGGACGAACTGAAGGATTCTGAGTCAAAGGACGATTCTGATTCTAAATCAAATCCTGAAGGAAGGAAGCAGATTATCGATGATGAACTGAGTGCCACTGTTGCTACCACCAAATTCTGGCCAAGCAAACCAAAAGAACCATAGGAAGGGGAACGCCTCTTTCACTCGCAAATGTGGGTAAAGGGGGATTCACTTCATTTCATTATCGATAGAGGTAGTCAGAAGAA
Source organism: Picea sitchensis (assembly GCA_010110895.2). Classification (NCBI taxonomy): domain Eukaryota; kingdom Viridiplantae; phylum Streptophyta; class Pinopsida; order Pinales; family Pinaceae; genus Picea; species Picea sitchensis. Next base: position 9,060 of record SNQJ01S0011078.1, read on the forward strand.
CATGATTTCAATAGAGGTCATCAAGTGACTAGACCTTCCAACGACACTGCATCCGCAACCCTACACCATCAGCTGGATTCACCAAGGAAGAGATATTTGTGTCAGCCAACATTGTCATTTTCCCTATGACATCAAGCCTTTCAAAGATGAGGTACTGTGTGATATTGATCCCCTTGAAGGTTGTGATGTTCTTTTAGGACAACCATATTTGTGGAAGTGCCATGTTGTGTATGAGTCTAGACCCCGCAGTGTTATTATTACTTTGGGTAGACAATTGTACAAGATACTAGAGGTAGTGATTCCTACTTTTATTTCTTTAATCTATGTTAATAAATGCAATAAGGTCATATCACAGACCAATAATTTCATCTTTTTGGTGATCTGTGTTCAAAGTAAGCAAAAGGTCTTCGCCACATCTTTGGCTGCTACACAGAGCCTCTCTTTGCAACAAAAGAAAGTGGACAGGATCGTGGAAGAACACATAAACATCTTCTCCTCACCTACATGGGTACCGACACACTGCCAAGTCAAGCATCCAATTGATATGACCCTCAATGCACCTCTACCTTATGGACCAGTCTATTGTCGCTCGCTAATGGAAAATGATGAAATCAGGTGACAGATATAAGGGTTTCTTCAAAAGGGGCACATTAGAACCAGCTCCTCCCCTTCCGAAAGCCCGATTGTACTGGTGTAGAAGAAGGATGGGACATGGAGACTCTGCATTGATTATAAAGCCTTAAACAAAATCATAGTCAGGAAAAAATACCCCATTCCCAGGATTGATGGCCAGCTTGACCAACTCAAGGGGGGGAATTTATTCAACAAGATTGACCTAAAGTCTCACTATCACTAGGTTCCCATCGAACCAACTGATGTATGGAATACAACCTTCAAATATAAAGAAGTTCTCTTTGAATGGCTAGTCATGCTCTTTATCTTGAAAAATTCACCATCCACTTTCATGAGATTGATGGATGATGTATTGAGACCCTTCACCAAATACTTTGTGGTGGTATATTTGGATGAAATTCTCATCTTCATCAGGATGTGGGAGGAGCACATATGGAATATTCAATAGGTTTTGAGCACTCTGCGACAACATAATCTATATGCCAACTTGAAAAAATGATCTTTTGTCATGAACATGGTTCAATACTTGGGATACATTATTTATAAGAATGGGATACATGTTGATCCAACTAAGATCCAAGTCATTTGTGACTAGCCATCCATGACCACACTGACTGAGCTTTGGAGCTTCTTGGGACTATTCAACTTCTACCGATGGTTTTTGTTTGGATCCTCCCATATTGCATGGGACCTCAACCAGGTGACCAAGGGAGGTAATAGGGATAATTTTGTGCGGGGAAGGAGGAGCAACGAGAATTCAATGATTTGAAGCATTGCTTATGCTCATCTCTAGTACTCTCCTTGCCTGATCTGCAACAACCATTCGAGATTGAGACTGATTCATCTGACTATGTTGTGGGTGGAGTTCTCACTCAGCACGAGGATCTAGTGGCATACCATAGTGAGACACTCTCTGACACTGTCCAGAAACACCCTACCTATGACAAGGAAATGTATTCCATTGTACAAGCCTATCGTCAATGAAAACATTACATTACGGGAAAACAAATGATCATACACACTGATCACAAGCCTCTGCGGTTCATATAGACACACAGGAAATTGGATAACAATCGCCATCAGAAGTGGTCCACCTACCTGCAATAGTTCCATCTCAACATTAAGTATAATACAATTATCTCCAATCATGTCGTTGACTGCCTTAGTCGGCCTCATGTGGCTGCACTCACCACTATGCTCCAATTCTATGGACATGAAGCATCTGAGTGGCCCCAACTTTATCAACAAGATCCAGAATTCACCACCACCTATCATCTCTTAGGTATAGGCACAACTATCACTGATTTTTACATTCATTACAGACTCTTATGCCACCTAGGCCCTCTCTGTGTTCCTACAAGCAAGTGTGCAAAGCTGATTTAGGAATCCCACTACAGTCCGGTGGTAGGACATTCAATAGGATGTCAACAATTATATCATATCTTGCACTTACTGTGCCATTTCCAAGATAGACATCAAGAAGCAAGGCTTATACACCCCCCTTCCTATTCCTGAGAATCCTTTGGAATCCATCTCAATGGATTACATGTATGTCTTTTCATCCACCAAGAAAGGAAATTACTATGCATTTGTGGTCGTTTATCTATTTTTGAAGATGGCCATCCTCACAGCTTGCAAGAAGAATATCATAGTGATAGATACTACCAAGCTCTTCTTCGAATGAGTGTGGATCCACTTTGGGATACCATAGACCATCATCTCTGACCGAGACAACAGGTTCCTCAACACATTTTGGTTGAGTCTCTGGTCTCTATTCGATACCAAGCTCACAAAATCCATTTCTTTCCACCCTGAAACCGACGAACAAACAAATATCGTCAATCGGAAGATTGTGCACATCGCGTGCATGTAAAATTCTAAGCATCCACGTACATGGGATGAGAGTCTCTTCTATGTTCAACACAATTACAATAGGGTTGTCCATAGCTCCACCGACCATAGCCCATTTTAGGTGGGTCTTGAATTCTAGCCCTTGGGACCCATTGATGTTGCACTTCCTCTTGCCATTGACCAGACAAACTCTTCCCATGATCAGTCTTCTATCAACAAAGTCACTAGATTCATTGAGAGAATTCATCACATCCACCAACAGGTCCAAGAGATTTTACAGAAATGATTGCTAAGTACAAGAAGCACCATGATTAACACATGGTACCACACCAATTTCAGGTTGGCGACAAAGTTTGGTTACATTTTCAGAAGGGGTGTCTCACGAGGCCCCATCGGAAGCTTATCCCACTTTACTATGGGCCTTACACTATCATCAAGGCTATGGGTATAAATTCTTTTGAGCTCAACACTCCACCCTTCCTTGGCTTTCATCCAATGTTCAATGTGGACCTCCTTCAACTATATTTTTCACCATTATTGGACACCTCAGAGATCAAAGAACAAATGAAACCAACAGAGCTCAACCCCGACTCCATGGAACAAGACTCCACTGATCAGATAGTGGAAACATAGGTCAAGGGCACTCTCCAAAAGAAGATCCAGCTTTATCGGGTTGTCAAGGCAGGGCAATTCCTACACCAAGGAAAGTGTCTCACCCGAGGCCAAATCCAGCAAAATTTTCCTCACCTTATGGGGGAAATCAATTAAATGGAGACCATTGTGTCCTAAGGGGGGAGGATTGCTCTAGGTGGATATTGGTGGCCACCCACCTATTCCAACTGGCTCCTCTTGTCCATTTTTGTTCAGCACGTTCTTTTGTACTTCTTTGTAATTGTGAGTTCTGCACTTCTGGGGATGTTTGAAGCCCCAGAAATCCTCCAGGTGGATACTGGTGGCCTCTCACCTAATCCAACTTACTTATTTTGTATTTTTTCATGTCAACACATCCTGTTGTACTTCGAGGGTCGTTTTGGGGCCCTAAACGTTGTTTTTTTGTCTCGTCATAGTTAAACTATAAACGGAGTGAGAGTTTGATGGAAAAATTTGTAGTTCTATTAAAGACCTTTCCAACGGGCTATCACACACCTAAAACAAAGGTCATATCCAAAATTTACAACCTTGGGAAGTTGAGGTACCAGCTTACACCAACTTACCCATAGGGGCCCACATGACTTTTAGTGTTTTACCTTCTAGGGTTAGGTTTTTGGATGGCTAGGGTTTTGGAATTCATGAGAAATATCAAAAAGGCCTTTGGAGTCTCGTTGTAATCCATTCTTATTAGACGGATGCGCATAGCAGCCACATCTCTTCTCAGAGATAATTACCACCATTCGAGCAAGTTTTTAATTTATGCAGTTTTACAATTTCAACCTATTTCATTATTCAATAGAAGATATTTTTCACTAGATATTTGTGTTATTCTTCATATCTTTGTGTTTATTGTATTCAGTCTGTTAACCAGTTCGTTCCACTCCTAAATCCATATCAATAGATTTGTTAGATTTTCCTTTGTATTTCTCTAGAAATGTTGCATCCCAAAATTTCACAACCATATAAGATAAAAATATTTACAAGTGTGTCAGAGTACTTTCTTTTATTCTCAGAGCCAAAAAATTGTGTCGTTTCTTTTGTTCTCAGAGCCAAAAATTTACTTATTTTCATTTGTTCTCAAGACCAAATTAGGATTTCCTTTTATCAACACTATATTTATATTATTTTTTGTGATGAAGCCTAACTCCAAGATACTTGTACAAATTAACTTCCTCTAAGTTGTTATCATCACATTTAAAATTAGGGTAAGTGAATTCCTTGCATTTGATGATCATTTCCTTGTCTTATCGATGTTTACTAAGACACAAAAGCCACAAAAAAAATATTTGATAACTCTTAGTTGCTTGTCAAGATCAAAGGGGATTCTCACAAAAATAACAATATCATTTGTGTAAATAAGAAGGATGATTACTATTCCAACCAAAAAAGTTCCTCTAATTTGTCAATATAAATTCCAAAAATGGTAGGAGACAAAGGACAATATTTATTATCCCATATATGACAATTATTTCTTCTAACCAATCCTCACTATTCATGAACTTAGAAATTACATTCTCGTACATCCTTATTGCTATATATCTCAACTCAAAATAAGTCATTATATCTTCCACTTATCTTTTCCATAGGTTATTTCTAGGAACCATATCAAAATCTTTCCTAAGGTCAACAAGCCAACAAAGGAGATTGATTTTATTATTTTGACATTCATGTGCAATAATCATAAGATTAATTAAGTGCTCCAAAGTTGAATGATAAATTCTAAAACTAACTTTATTTCTAACCATAAGCTAATATTCTTTTCCAAAATAATTCCATACAAGTTTGTTACAAGATGCATAATAATAATAATCATGTAATTTGAGGCCCTAGTTTTGAAATAATTTTAAAAATAAGAGTGATGAGGCTTCTAGTTCAAGATTTAGGAAATTAATGTTTCACTTCTATATTGAAAATTCTATGAGTGTGAGGGATAATGACATAACCTCCAATTTTTAGTATTTTCCCCTAATAATGTTCGATTTTCTTAGCTTTCATTTTTTTCTAGATTTTTAACGCCAAACTCAATGTCTTCCAAACTAAAAAACTGTAGTTTTATAATAAGGTGTTGAATGTTGTATGGAACATTTGGGTAGTAAAAAAAATTCAAGGTACAAATTCCAGTCATTTATATAAATCATATCATTTCTTTAGCTTTCCAATTAGAATTCCCCTCTAGAATTTTTTAGGTTTAGATTTAGAAAGGTGTAAGAGGTTATCTTACTTTCTATTTACATAATCTCTCTCTCTCTCTCTCTCTCTCTCTCTCTCT
>SNQJ01S0011078.1:18862-31436 GCA_010110895.2 Picea sitchensis
TTTCCCACCAATGTTTGACATGGGGGAGAGCTTTAAGGAGTGCGAAGGTGATCTTTTCCCTGTCGGAAAAATGGTGAACAAAGAAATAACATTCTAGCAGATTTAACCATTTGTCTAGGTCTTTTGCATCTATCTGTCATTCAAATACAGGAATATCAAAATGAACTTATACCTTGAAAGGTGAGGTGCTTCCAAAGTGGTTTCTTTATGAATATGCGCCTATTGCTATTGGCAGGCATTGAAGGATGTGGGAAAAATTATCCATCATTTCATCCCTCTGTCACGTGAGAGCTTGCTCAAGCAACATATTGATCGGATCATCTGCTCCATCATTTTTATTTTCTTCCTCCATTGGGGGTTTCTTGGGTGTGTGACAAGGATTGTCTTCAAGAGAGACAAGCTCAATACCCAACTTGCTATACTCAGAACCCATAGAGGACATGCACTAAAAAATGATCAAGAGCAACCTACTCTGATACCACTAATCCAGATTATTTTCAGCACGAAATGAGAGCGAAGATATAACACAAAAATATTATGAGATATTGTAAGAGATGGAACAATATAATAGAGATATATAGGAAATATAACAAGAGTCACAGATATAAAGTAATACATGATTTTTATTAATGAAATAAATGTTTAGAGACTGTAAAAATATAGAGTGAAAGACTCGCTGGAATGGTGGCAACTTATCTCTGAGAAGCGATGTGACGACTACTCGCATTCGCAAGAAGATGATTACAATGAGGCTATGAAGGCCTTTTAACAATAAATAGGAATGTAAAAAACCCTAGACATCCAAAAACCTAACCCTAGGAGATGAAGCACCAAAATTCATGTGGGCCCCATTTGGGTAAGTTAGTACATCAACTTCTCGGGGTCGTAACGTTTGCATATGATCTCCATTTTAGGCGCATGATAGCCCATTGGAAAGGTATCATCAAGGAGATTCGTTTTGGGGGATCAATCATGCCTATGACTATCATTGAAAAGATCGATCCCGAAAAACCTTCATTTAGGCCCTCAAAATGGCCCTGAAATTTAAAACTACTAAAAATAGTAAATTCCCAAAATTGCCAGAAAATTGTTTTGAGCTTGGAAAAGGTGGGTGGACACCGATATCCACCTAGATCAATCCTCCCTCCTTAGGAAGAAATGGTCTCCATTGCGTTGAGTGCCCAGGGGAGAAGAAAAATCATTTTTTGAATCTGCATCTTGATGAGTTGCTTGCCTTTTTGGAGAAGTTGCGATGCTTGGCTTGTTGAAGGTTGTCACGAACATGTGGCTGGAAGAGTTGCAAATTTTTAGCCAGTCTGGCTACATGATATTATTTTGTGCAGAAGGAATCTTTATACTTTTATACAATATTTTCGACCTTCTTCTGTTGGATAGAAGGTGCTTGGGCCAAGGCTATAGTGGTTGCAGTATCCTTTTGTTCAACTTTTGAACAGATTGTGAAGAAGCTGAATTTTGTAGTATGAGATACTAACTTGCGACACTTTTTAGGTGGAACAGTAGTCGAAACTACCTATGGTATTTTGTAGAGATGACCCCCTAGAGAAACAATGACACTATGGGGTCGAGACTCATAAACAACATGGTACTTCCACATATATGGTTTTCCCAAGAGAACATCACATGCATCCAATGGGGCAACATCACATAATACCTCATCCTTGAAGGGTTGGATGTCATATGACAATCAAAATTTCTGGCTGACACAAATGTCTCGTCCTTGGCAAAGCCACCCAATGTTGTATGGTTTCGGGTGTGGTGTTTTCGACAATCCCAACTATTTGATGGCCTCTGTTGAGATGAGGTTCTTCAGGATTCCGCTATCAACAATAAAATGCAGCGGGGTCCTCTTCAACCACATCTATGAATGAAAAAGGTGCTCCCCCTCTTCAGTATCTTTTGGTTCTTCTGGTCGAATTGTTGCGGTCGCGACAATAACAGTGGGGTATGCATCAATGATCTGTCCTTTACCAATATTTTCATAATCAGATTTTGAATTAGGTTTCAGCTCCTTGCCTCTGATCTCAACCACCATTGAATTTTTTGAGTGATATGCATCGATGTTGTGGTAGGGGTTTTTGTGGAAATCACACCATTTTTCGGTGTCCTTCTTTGTCTTCCTGTGACCCTTATTTTCCTGTACCTTGGACTGGTTTTCGGGAGATTGTTTGTTAGGGCCATATTTCTCATACTTTGGTTGTTGCAGACCCAAACTCCCATTTTTTCTGGTGCTTAATTTTGTGCTCAATTTTAACAGCATATCGATAAACAACACTGATTGATGAGATGTCTAGAAAATCCATTTCAGTCTGGATGTATCTATGTAGAGCCCCACAGTATTTCATAACCAAATGTTGTTCGAAGTATTTGATACCCATATTGGTGTGCAAGGTATGGAAGGTATTGGTGAACTCTAGAACTACTTGGCCCCTCTCTTGCCATAGTGTGGTCCATCTCATGTACTGGTCCTCATAGTTGCTAACAGGGTAATAATTTTCCTTTACCTCATCCACAAAAAAATACCAAGTGGGATCGACCCCATATATTCTAGACTCCTCTATGGAACTTTCCTCCCAGTAAGTTTCCCACCAATTTTTGACATGGGGGATATATTTAAAAAGTGCGAAGGTGATCTTTTCCTTGTCAGAAAAATGGTGAACAGAGAAATAACTTTCTAGCAGATTTAACCATTTGTCTAGGGCTTCTGCATCTATCTATCCTTCAAATAAAAGAATATCAAAATTAACTTATACCTTGAAAGGAAATGTGCTTCCAAAGTGGTTTCTTGATGAATATTATCCTGTTGCTATCGGTAGGCATTGAAGGATGTGTGAAAAATTCTCCATCATTTTGTCCCTCTGTCGCGTGAGAGCTTTCTCAAGCAACATATTGATAGGATTGTCTGCTCCATCATTTTTCTTTTCTTCCACCATTGAAGGTTTATTGGGTGTGAGAGAGTGATTTTCCTCAAGAGAGACAGGCTCAATACCCAAATTTCTATACTCAGACCTCATCAGGGAAATGCACTGAAAAACGATCAAGAGCATCCTTCTCTCATACCACTCATCTAGATTATTTTCGGCACGAAATGAGAGCGGAGATATAACATAGAAATATTCAGAGATATTGTAAGAGTGAGAAAAATATAACAGATATATATCAGAAATATAACAAGAGTCACAGATATACAGTAATACATGATTTATATTAATGAAATAAATGTACAGAGACTGTAAAAATACAGAGTGAAAGATTCGCTAGAATGGTGGCAGCTTATCTCTGATTAGAGATGTGAAGGCTACTCGCATTCGCAAGAAGATGATTACAATGAGGCTCTGAAGGGATTTTTACAATAAACAATAATTCCCAAAACCCTAGACATCGAAAAACATAACCCTAGGAGATGAAGCGCCAAAAGTCATGTGGGCCCCATTTGGGTAAGTTAGTACATCAACTTCTTGTGGTCATAACTTTTGCATACGATGTCTGTTTTAGGTGCATGATAGCCCGTTGGAAAGGTATCATCGATGAGATTCATTTTTGTGGATCAATCATGCCTTAGGATATCATTTAGAATCTCGATCCATAAAATCATTCATTTAGGACCTCAAAATGGCTCCAGAAGTTAAAACTGTTAAAAATAGTAAATTGTCAAAATTGCCAGAATTTTTTTTTGAGCCAGTTGGAAAACGTGGGTGGAAACTGATATCCACCTAGATAAATCCTCCCTCCTTAGGAAGAAATGGTATCCATTGCGTTGAATGCCCGGGGGAGAGGAAAAAGCGTTTGTTGAATATGCATCTTAATGAGTTGCTTGCCTTGTTGGAGAAGTTGCACTACTTAGCTTGTTGAAGGTTGTCACCAACATGGGGCTGGAAGGGTTGGACATTTTTAGCAAATATGGCTACATGAGATTCTATTATGCAGAAGGAATCTTAACACTTTGCTACAATCTTTTCAACCTGCTTCTGTTGGATAGAAGGTGCTTGGGTTGAGGCTATAGTGGTTGCAGTATCCTTCTGTTCACCTTTTGAATAGATTGTGAAGAAGATGGATTTTGTAGTATGAGATACTACATTGCGACACTTTTTAGGTGGAATAATAGTTGAAACTACCTCTGGTATTCTGTAGAGATGACCCCCTAGAGAAATAATGACACTGCGGGGTCGAGACTCATAAACAACATGGCGCTTCCACATATATGGTTGGCCCAAGAGAACATCACAGACATCCAATGGGAAAAATCACAATCCCTGAAGGGTTGAATGTCGTATGACAATCGACACTATTGGATGACACGAAGAACTCATCCTTAGCAAATCCACCTGATGTTGTATGGTTGCAGGTGTGGTGTTTTCTACAATCCCAACTGTTTGATGACCTCTGCTGAGATGAGGCTCTTTTGGTTTCCACTATCAACAATAAAATGCAGCAGGGTCCCCTTCACCCACATCTATGAATGAAAAAAGTGCTCCCCCTCATAAGGATCTATTGGTTCTTTTGGTTTAATTGCTATGGTCGTGACAATAGCAATGGGGTCTGCGTCAATGATCTTTCTATTACCAGTATTTTCAGAATCAGTTCTGAATTAGGGTTCGGCTCCTTATCTATAATCTCAGTCACCAATGACTATTTTGAGAGACATTCATCGGTGTTGTGCCAGGGGATTTTGTGGAAATCACATCATTTTTTGGTGTCCTACTTTTTCTTCCTGTGACCCATCTTTTCCTATGGCTTGGACTGGTTTTCGGGAGACTATTTGTTAGGGATGTCTTTGTTATACTTTAGTTGTTGTAGATTTGCATACCCAAACTCCCATTTGTCCTGGTGCTTAAATGTATGCTCGATTTGAAAAACATATCGATAAGCAGCATAGAGTGATGAGATGTCCAGAAAATCCATTTCAGTCTGGATGCATCTATGTAAAGCCCCATGGTATTTCATAACCAAATTTCGTTCAGAGTCTTTTATACCCAGCTTGGTGCACAAGGTATGGAAGGTATTGGTGAACTCTTGAACTTCTTGGCCCCTCTCTTGCCACTGTGTGGTCCATCTTAGGTACTGGTCCTCATAGTTTCCAATAGGGTAATATTGTTCCTTTACCGCATCCACAAAAGTCTCCCAAGTGAGCTCGACCCAATATATTCCAGACTCCTCTCTGCAAATTTGCTCCTAGTAAGTTTTACACCAATGTTTGAAATGGGGGAGAGATTTAAGGAGTGTGAATGTGATCTTTTCCCTATCTAAAAAATGGTGAACAAATAAATAACCTTCTATTATATTTAACCATTTGTCTAGGGATTTTGCATCTATTTGTCCTTCAAATACAGGAATATCAAAATTAACTTGTACCTTGAAAGGTGAGGTGCTTCCAAAGTGGCCTCTTGATAAAGATGTGCCTGTTGCTATCAGCAGGCATTGAAGGATGTGGGAAAAGTTCTCCATCATTTTGTGCCTCTGTTGCGTGAGAGCTTGCTCAAGAAACATATTGATAGTATTGTATGCTCCATCGTTTTATTTTTTTCCGCCATTGAGAGTTTCTTGGGTGTACAAGAGAGATTTTCCTCAAGAGAGACAAACTCAAGACCCAAATTTCTATACTCAGACCTCGTCGGGGACATGCGGTGAAAAATGATCAAGAGCATCCTACTTTGATACCACTGATCTAGATTATTTTCGGCACGAAATGAGAGTGGATATATAACACATAAATATTTAGAGATATTGCAAGAGAGAGAACAATATAATAGAGATATATAGGAAATATAACAACAGTCACAGATATACAGTAATACATGATTTCTATTAATGAAATAAATGTACAGAGACTGTAAAAATACTGAGTGAAAGACTCGCTAGAATGGTGGCAGCTTATCTCTCAGAAGAGATGTGACGACTACTCACATTCGTAAGAAGATGATTACAATGAGAATCTGAATGCCTTTTTACAATAAAAAGGAATTCCAAAAACCCTAGACATCCAAAAGCCTAACCCTGGGAGATGAAGCACCAAAAGTCATGTGGGCCCCGTCTGGGTAAGTTAGTACATCAACTTCATGGGGTCGTAACTTTTGCATATCATCTCCGCTTTAGGTGCATGATAGCTCATTGGAAAGGTATCATCAAGGAGATTCATTTTTGGGTCTTAGTATTACCTTGGTCTATAATTGAGAATCTCGATCCAAAAAACCCTTCATTTAGGCCCTCAAAATGGCCCCAGAAGTTAAAACTGCTAAAAATAGTAAATTGCCAAAATTGCCAGAAAATTGTTTTGATCCAATTGGAAAAAGTGGCTAGCCACCGATATCCACATAGATCAATGGTTGAACATAACCATTGCTTGAATCACTATTACCACACTATAACTTTATCCTACTCCTTCCCTCCATAATATCTCCATGACTTTCTGCTCCACCCACTCATAACCCATTACTAACCCACCCAATGAGGTAATTTGTTCCACTTACAAGGCTAATCTACCCTTCTAGTTTTAATAGTTGTCAAATAAATTGAGCCTATCGCTACCAATCCATCCAAGTTTCCTCACTCCCTACTTGCTACTGATCCCATATTTCTCCATGATAAACATTTAATAGCATGCTACAATGTTATGGATTGTTCCCATTCTTAGTAGTACTTCACCAATCCACCATTGCTAAAGAAGCAACATAAATAAATAAAAAATTCTAAGTATTGATGCATTTGAGAAATGTTGGTGCTATTACACAAGAACTGGTGCTAGTACTCCCTATGGTTGTCACACAAGAACCAACTACCAGGAGAAGCTCATAAAAATAATAGAAGGTATTGTTACACAATAAAAAACATTTACCAACCTCATGAAGACCCTATTGTTTCCCCACAAGAACCAATAGTAAGGAAATCAATTAGAGACATCAATTAGAGGAAAGATTACTTCCACACAAGAACCTGTAGCAAAACAAAATGTTACATAAGTCGTCTTCCATCAAAGGTTCATCGACAATATCTTGGAACCATGTAAAAAACATTGCTAACATTCTTGTACAACAATGTTTTCTTTTTCTTTGGAATCTCGTAACAAAATGCTAGAGAAGATCATATGATTTCTGAAAAATTCATGGGCACCATCACCTTTATCCCTTATCATTACTCCATATGAATCATGACATTCTCTTACTCTATCCTTCACCATATTATTCCAATCCATAGTTCAAATCCATCCTAAGTGCCCCTATCCGTTTCTAGTGTTGCTACATCAAGAAGCCCTATTGTTGACAAGAACCAACAATGGGAGGCCTTGTTTCTCTCACACAAGAACCTATAGTAGGAGTATAAGGACACCGGAAATATAAAAAGAAGTAGTTGGTATATAGGGACAAGCTAGGAAACTTGTTTAGAATATTGGGAAGCATTTCTATAGTATCATGGTTTCTCATTAACAAATGGCTTTATCTTAGGGAAAGCAAGGAAGATTGTCATAAATTAACTTCCATCATTTAATGTATGATTTTCGTTTGTTATTTTAATTCGTTGGTTCAACCATTATAATAATACTTGCTATTCAATGGTATCATAAGAAATAACTTAACAGTGATAGAAGCATCTTAAACAAGATAATCATATCTCTTTTAACGGGAAGATTTTCATTCAAACCCTCTATTATTAAATTTCTTCAAGTTAGTTTTCTTGGAGTTGAGGTTTCCAGAGCATGATCATATTTCAATCCTCATCTCAACAACAAAATAGAGAAATTATTTGATTGTAGAAATTTTGAGAAGATACATGATAGTTTGCATGGGGTCATGCAAACACTTTAGCATGGGGGGGATTCTCCATATGTATATCAATATAGATTCAAGAAATGTGCTATGACTACTTTGGAGACATATAAGAAATATGGATATGCTACGTGGAGGTTTTCTAAGAGAGAAAAATGTTATGTTCTTGAGAAAATATATACTCTTCTTGACTCTTTTGATATTTCTATTACAAAGAGGAAACTTCAACCACCAAGATTGTTGTAATGGATATATTTTCATCAACGAAGTTCTACAATGATTTTCTACATTTTAATTCCCTTCTCCTTTTTCATTAATGTTCCAGGTTGAAGGATCAATAGAGAATGTTGACACCTAATAATTTGTAGCACGGGAGGTCAAAACTACTAAAAAAAATTTTAAAAAATTGAGGACCATGTCTATAAAAAAAAAGGGGAACTCAAGGAAAAATGGAGGTAACTATGTAATATTCTTTAATATTTTCATGGAATTGATGAATAATCTAGTTTGTAACCTCTTTTGGGTCAACACTCATCATGACAATAGTTGGATTTCAAATCTTTTCCTCCACCTTTCTCTTACAAGTTTCCATTGAATATAGATCTACACAAATTCTTTGACCTGAAACTATATAATATTTCCCATATTTTACCTCATAAAAACATGGTCTTGTGGATGGAAAGAACTTGTCCATAATAAAAAACCATCCCTCTCGCAAAATTATCTACAAAGATATTTTTTGATATAAATGCATACTATGTACCCTATGCTCTGTATTTCAATACTCTGCCCCTCTGAAATTCTTATATAATTTGCATTATAAACCTCTATCTATATAAATCTTGGAGTTTCATAAGTGTTATATTGTCTAAGCCAACATCAGATTTTTCCTTGTTGAAGACCATAATCAGATACTTGTTGTTTCCATAATCACATATTCCCTTCTTCTCCAAGCAAGTCAGAGTAACTTTTCTTGTTAAAAGAATCATTAAAAATCAAATACTTGAATTGTCGCTTTATGACTTAGACTTTTTATCGATATATAATCCAAGCAATCTTATTTTGACTACAATAGATATCAAGCAAATTGTTGAGTGACCCCTGTACTAAAAATTATTGAAGGCCATGTTTTTGTAAATAGAGGTATGCATATGGAGGGATAAGTTGAGTTGGTTTTGATACAATTTCAAGTTTTCAAGACATATTCAATCTTGAGGATCGAATTATTGAATGCAACCTGGTTTTATAGCACTTATGGATAAAGTAGGATATAACTTATTGTTGTGTTTCCTTTTCGAAATGTCACTATGATTTGTATATTAAAGACACGATTTCATTTTCTTAAGATCATATTAGGAAACTAGTACATGTAAGAAATTGTATCCCACACATATAGTGCACGACATCTCACAAGAATATTGGAAACCTTGGTTGATAAGATGAAATGCATGCGTGTTCCTGGTTAAATAGAAAACATATAGAAACACTAACAAATATCCTCTAAAATGTGGCATAGCCACCTATAATTGGAACCAACTAAATGCAAATATATTGAGAAACAAGAGGGATCAAATCCCTCAAGGTGAAAATCTTTCCTTAAATTTGTAACTCAAAAAAGGTTTACAACTCAAGGTATTTGATTCCTCTTAACACTTCATAGATATAGATTTAAGATGGATCTAAACTAGTTTAATAAAAATATCAAAATCTCATCACTTAACCAGAAGAAAAATGACACATCTTTGACTAGTAAAATAATATAATTTCTTCCTAAAAAATAATAAATCATTTCATAATAATAATAATAAATAATATAATTTCTTCATAAATAATAATAATATATTAAATGTTCCATGTATATACTACAAAGTATCATTTCTCACCAATGTGTTACCATGTTCTCTTTTAAGTGAAGTATCCTTCATAACCGATGAGTTATCATGCACTTTTTGAACCAATGGTAAAATGCATGCCCACTTATTCTCTTCTTTTTAATTTACTATTGATTCCATCACACATTACTTCTCTCACCCTATTAATTTATCATATAAATAGAACATGTGTTTGATTTATGAATGCAATACTCTTTTGTTTAAAATTTTCTCATCGGTGTATTAAACGATGCATCTCATAAACTCACACCCATATGCTTTTACCACTCTTTTGTTTAAAATTTTCTCATCGGTGTATTAAACGATGCATCTCATAAAATCACACCCATATGCTTTTACCATTGATAAATGGAAAATATTGTAGTCACGACACAAAAATATAGGGAGTGTGTGTGTGATACAATGGAAAACAATTTAGTGCAATTTCCACCTAAGTATGAAAAAATATTTTATTGGTAAATAAATAAAATGAAATTTTTAGTTGGCTTGATGTTTAGAAATAATATAACATTGTTGATCATTAATTCCCTCATGAAAAACTACAAGTGAAATATTCACCTCCTTCCCAATAAAAACAAATTATGATTAAATATAATCACATAATACTCAACACTACCAACATGAATGAACAACATGCACCTCCTTCTCTCGCTAGAACCTTCATACATGTTCCTTAATAGTCTTGCCATTTTTTCAACTTGACCATTGTTTAAAAACTCTTACTCCAACACATAGGTATCTTGTTATATATTGATTTCCTTACTGCAAATCAGATTAGCAGTTCCCAAAATGAAAATACACCGTTGAAATATTCAACTCAATAAATCCAGTGGAAGAAAAAACTGGAAACCAAATCCTACACACATGAACACCAATATTTTTGGGTAGATACCCATGGAAAAACCCAGAGGTAAAATTAATGTTGAGAATGATTTTATTATGCTAAAATTAGGGCTCCCGTAACAGGGATAGTATCCCACTGACAGAAACACAACTATAGACAAATCTTACAAAGTCCGGTCTTCTCTATGGCCCATAACTACATGATTTTAGATATGTACGCATCTATCCCTACTATGTTCCCGCATATACACACTTGTCTCCACTGTCTCCCTCACACATGTACAAAAATCATGTACATAAAGCTTCGTACAACGCGACACTATCCTGTGGGTTATCCTAACTGAAACCCACTTGCAACAACCTCTGTTCTCTCTTCTCCTTGAATTGATATCTAGATGGAAGTCCTTCTCCTCCTATCCAAGATATCCTTGAATCACATTCCTTCATGATCCAAATCTCTTTTTCCTCTGTCAATCTCTCTTGATCAACGTGACAAAGATGTCTCAAGTGTAAGAAAAAGTCATTCTCTGCTTCTACACTCTCAAATGACTCCACACTAGAAAAAATCCTTCTTTGTTATCTCTGTATGAAAAGTGTATTCTCTTTTACCCTAGTCTTTATTTTATAATCATGAGTTATAATCTATTTATAATCTCCAAATTTTTTGACAAATGAGATTACTTCTCACACTCACTTGAGATTTAGATTACATGCTAATTACTTTTAGCATTACCTTAAATAACTCAATTAATTCAATAATTAATTAATAAAAAAAAAAATTCTTTAATAATTCATTTAACTAAAGTAAAGTTACTAAGATAGAAGGATTTGGACAACTTATGCATGATAGACACCAAGACCATGCGGAAATACCCATCCGATGTTACATGCATCAACAACCATAACTACAAAAACAACTTGAGGAAAAACCTTCAAGAACATAAAATGGTTCTCAATAATTGCAGGTATATTGTTGTGAAATTCTTCACTCCCTCTCACCTGAAAAACAACTCATCACTTCCATATTTGGACATCATTTCCTAGTACAAACTTGTTGTGAAGCAAATAAATATAAAATATCCAAAAAATAATGCATAACACTTCTATAATCATGTCACCATGCCAAGCGATACGAGTACATGTATATTATGAATCTAAGTGGCACATAACATGTCAAATAAAACATGGAATTCTTCCAACATTGCACCAAAAGAATGCTCGGAATTTATATGCACAACAAAAAACAAAACTCTGATATAAAAAAGTACTCTATTTTTGAAATATTACAATGTCATGATCAGGAACCATGAGAGATATCAAGTTCATACAATCTCTAATACCTTGTTAAGAAATGGGAAAATGTTGTGGCCACAAAAGAAAAACATGGAGAGAAAAATTACACACACACATACATGTGCATACATAAATACTATAAAGGGATAAAAAGTCACATCATTGTTAGGGTAAATTTCATTTATTATAAAAGTGTTGTTGATGTAAGTAGTATTGTATCATCATCTCAAGAAGGATTAAACTCCAAAAGCTATTTTACAAGTGAGCGTTGATTATCAACATAGTCAGTACACAGTCTAATCCTTATTATGAATTTAATGTCATGAGAACAATGATATATAGTTAAAATATGTAGGAGTCAATATTCTTTAGGAATCATGGCCACTAACCTGAATTGTCACCTTGAGTAGGCACCATTGATAGCACCACCTTGATCAACTTCAGAGGAAACAAATTAAAGAATCCATATCATGAATAATTGGTTTTATTAATCAGACATTTTTATAGTGTCAAAGAAAATAAAACTAGAACTAACAATAAGATAAAGTATGTATGTGTGTATGTATGTTCATGTATGTGTATGAGAGAGAGAGAGAGAGAGAGAGAGAGAGAGAGATAGAGAGATACCAATTAGTATGAATAAGTACCTTTCGAAAAATCTTGTAAAAAAGAAAGTAGAATGACCAACCTCCAATATGTAAAATATTGTAAGATTGGTAGGAAAGTGATCATGGAAGTTTTTTGTGAGTCCTAAAAAATATCAAAATA
>SNQJ01S0011078.1:43333-70379 GCA_010110895.2 Picea sitchensis
TCAATATATTTGCATTTAGTTGGTTCCAATTATAGGTGGCTATGCCACATTTTAGAAGATAATTGTCAGTGTTTCTATATGTTTTCTATTTAACCAAGAGCACGCATGCATTTCATCTTATCAACCAAGGTTTCCAATATTCTTGTGAGATGTCATGCACTATATGTGTGGGATACAATTTCTTACGTGTAATAGTTTCCTAATATGATCTTAAGAAAATGAAATCGTGTCTTTAATATACAAATCATAGTGACATTTCAAAAAGGAAACACAACACTAAGTTATATCCTACTTTATCCATAAGTTCTATAAAACCAGGTTGCATTCAATAATTCGATCCTCAAGATTGAACCTTCCTGCAACAATGCTCTATTTTGGTATATTTGGGATACAACTTAATTTGAATTGGAAATTGCATTGCAGGAAATCAAAACAAACAACACTTGTGGAAAAGTAAACATACTTAATTTAGCATGAATTATAGTGATAGTTCAAGTAGTCCTTGGCTCTTTGAGGTAATTCATAATGCTACCATGCTATGTTTGAATATCGCTATTATGATTTATCATCATGCATAAATCTACACTTCTCATTTGATTACAAATTAACAAGTACATGTAGAAAATAACATAATAAATAGTTTAAGCTATGGAATTAAAAAGAATATGCAACCTATGGAAATAAACTACAAATCTACATCTTGTAAATGAAATAGAATGATAGCAAAGTAAAACTAGATGAGAAAATAAATAAGATTTATATAGATCAAAGACAACTATCTACAAATCCACATCTATTGTTCTCTAAAGTGGGCCCCCTCTTGTAGATCGAAGGTTGAAACCACAATATTGGTGAAAATACTTGTTCAAAGTATCTCACAAAGACTGAAGGTTACCACAGAAATAGAATATGTCTTGAAAACTTGAAATTGTATCAAAACCAACTCAACTTATCCCTCCATATGTATACCTCTATTTACAAAAACACGGCCTTCAATAATTTTCAGTACAAGGGTCACTCAACAATTTCCTTGATATCTATTGTAGTAAAAATAAGATTTCTTGGGTTATATATGGATGAAAAGTCTAAGTCATAAAGCGACAATTCAAGTATTTGATTTTTAATGATTATTTTAACAAGAAAAGTTATTCTGACTTGCTTGGAGAAGAAGGGAATATGTGATTATGGAAACAACAAGTATCTGATTATGGTCTTCAACAAGGAAAAATCTGATATTGGCTTAGACAATATAACACTTATGAAACTCCAAGATTTATATAGATAAGGGTTTATAATGAAAATTATATAAGAATTTCAGAGGGGCAGAGTATTGAAATACAGAGCATAAGGTACATAGTATGCATTTATATCAACAAATATCTTTGTAGATAAGTTTAGGAGAGGGATGGTTTTTATTATGGACAAGTTCTTTCCATCCACAAGACCATGTTTTTATGAGGTAAAATATGGGAAATATTATATAGTGTCAGGTCAAAGAATTTGAGTAGATCTATATTCAATGGAAACTTGTGAGAGAAAGGTGGAGGAAAAGATTTGAAATCCAACTATTGTCATGATGAGTGTTGACCTAAAAGAAGTTACAAACTAGATTATTCATCAATTCCATGAAAATATTAAAGAATGTTACATAGTTACCTCCATTTTTTCTTGAGTTCCCTTTTTTTTTTTATAGAGATGGTCCTCAATTTTTAAATTTTTTTTTTTAGTAGTTTTGTCCTCCCGTGCTGCAAATTATCAGGTGTCAACATGCTCAACTGATCCTTCAACCTAGAACATTAATGAAAAAGGAGAAGGGAATTAAAATGCAGAAAATCAATGTAGAACTTCCTTGATGAAAATATATCCTTGGTGGTTGAAGTTTCCTCTTTGTAATAGAAATATCAAAAGAGTCAAGAAGATTGTATATTTTCGCAAGAACATAACATTTTTCTCTCTTATCGAACCTCCACGTAGCATATCCATATTTATTATATGTCTCCAAAGTAGTCATAGAACATTTCTTGAATATATATTGATATACATATGGTGAATCCCCCCCATGCTAAAGTGTTTTCATGACCCCATGCAAACTATCATGTAGCTTCTCAAAATTTCTACAATGAAATAATTTCTCTATTTTGTTGTTGAGATGAGGATTGAAATATGATATTTCTCTGGAAACCTCAACTCCAAGAAAACTAACTTGAAGAAATTTAATAATAGAGGGTTTGAATGAAAATCTTCTCGTTAAAAGAGATATGATTATCTTGTTTAAGATTCTTCTATCACTGTTAAGTTATTTCTTATGATACCATTGAATAGTAAGTATTATTATAATGGTTGAACCAACCAATTAAAATAACAAATGAAAATCATACATTAACTGATGGAAGTTAATTTATGACAATCCTCATTGCTTTCCCTAAGATAGAGCCATTTGTTAATGAGAAACCGTGATACTATAGAAATGCTTCTCAATATTCTAAACAAGTTTCCTAGCTTGTCCCTATATACCAGCTACTTCTTTTTATATTGTTGGTGTCCTTATACTCCCACTATAGGTTCTTGTGTGAGAGAAACAAGGCCTCCCATTGTTGGTTCTTGTCAACAATAGGGCTTCTTGATGTAGCAACACTAGAAACTTATAGGGGCACTTAGGATGGATTTGAACTACGGATTGGAATAATATGGTGAAGGATAGAGTAAGAGAATGTCATGATTCATATGGAGTAATGATAAGGGATAAAGGTGATGGTGTCCATGATTTTTTTAGAAATCATATGATCTTCTCTAGCATGTTTTTCACGAGATTCCAAAGAAAAAGAAAACATTGTTGTACAAGAATGTCAACAATGTTTTTTACATGGTTCCAAGATATTGTTGATGAACCTTTGAGGGAAGACTACTTCTATAACATTTTTGTTTGCTACAGGTTCTTGTGTGGAAGTAATCTTTCCTCTAATTGATGTCTCTAATTGATTTCCTTACTATTGGTTCTTGTGGGGAAACAATAGGGTCTTCATGAGGTTGGTAAATGTTTTTTATTGTGTAACAACACCTTCTATTATTTTTATGAGCTTATCCCGGTAGTTGGTTCTTGTGTGACAACCATAGGGAGTACTAGCACCGGTTCTTGTGTAATAGCACCAACATTTCTCAAATGCGTCCATCCTTAGATTTTTTTTTATTTATGTTGCTTCTTTAGCAATGGAGGATTGGTGAAGTACTACTAAGAATGGGAACAATCCATAAGATTGTAGCATACTATTAAACGTTTATCATGGAGAAATATGGGATCAATATAAAGTAGGGAGTGAGGAAACTCGGATGGATTGGTAGTGGTAGGCTCAATTTATTTGACAACTGTTAAAACTAGAAGGGTATCTTAGCCTTGTAAGTGGAACAAATTACCTTATTGGGTGGGTTAGGAGTGGGTTATGAGTGGGTGGAGCAGAAAGTCACAGAGATATTATGGAGGGAAGGAGTAGGCTAAAGTTGTAGTGTGGTAATAGTGATTCAGGAAATGGTTATGTTCAAAATTTGATCTATGTGGATATCGATGGCCACCCCCTTTTTCCAACTGGATCAAAACAGTTTTCTGGCAATTTTGGCAACTTACTATTTTTAGCAGTTTTAACTTTCGGGGCCATTTTGAGGGCCTAAATGAAGGTTTTTTGGGATCGAGCTTCCCAATGTTAGACAAAGATAATATTAAGCCCCAAAAATGAATCTCCTTGATGATACCGTTCCAACAGGCTATCATGCGCCTAAAACGGAGATCGTATGCAAAAGTTACGACCCTAGGAAGTTGATGTACTAACTTACCCAAACGGGGCCCACATGACTTTTGGCGCTTCATCTTCTAGGGTTAGGTTTTTGGATGTCTAGGGTTTTTGGAATTCCTGTTTATTGTAAAAAGGCATTCAGAGCCTCATTGTAATCATCTTCTTACAAATGCGAGTAGCCGTCACATCTCTTCTCAAAGATAAGTTGCCACCATTCTAGCGAGTCTTTCACTCAGTATTTTTACAGTCTCTGTACATTTATTTCATTAATAGAAATCATGTATTACTATATATCTGCGACTCTTGTTATATTTCCTATATATATCTATTACATTGTTCTCTCTCTTGCAATATCTCTAAATATTTATGTGTTATATATCCACTCTCATTTCATGCCGAAAATAATCTGGATCAGTGGTATCAGAGAAGGCTGCTCTTGATCATTTTTCAGCACATGTCCTCGACGAGGTCTGAGTATAGCAAGTTGGGTCTTGATATTGTCTCTCTTGAGGACAATCTCTCTTGTACACCCAAGAAACTCTCAATGGCGGAAAAAAATAAAAACGATGGAGCATACGATACTATCAATATGTTGTTGCATCTTCATCAAGAGGCCACTTTGGAAGCACCTCGCCTTACAAGGTAGAAGTTAATTTTAATATTCCTATATTTGAAGGACAGATAGATTCAAAATCCCTAGACAAATGGTTAAATCTAATAGAAGGTTATTTATTTGTTCACCATTTTTCCGACAGGAAAAATATCACCTTCGGACTCCTTAAATCTCTCCGCCATTTCAAACATTGGTGGGAAACTTACTGGGAGCAAATTTCCACAGAGGAGTCTGGAATATATGGGGTCGAACCCACTTGGGAGACTTTTGTGGATGTGGTAAAGGAACAATATTACCATGTTGGCAAGTATGAGGACCAGTACCCGAGATGGACCACACAGTGGCAAGAGAGGGGCCAAGCAGTTCCAGAGTTCACCAATACCTTCCATACCTTGTGCACCAAGATGGGTATAAAAGACTCTAAACGAAATTTGGTTCTGAAATACTGTGGGGCTCTACATAGATACAACTAGACTGAAATGGATTTTCTGGACATCTCATCACTCAATGCTTCTTATCGATATGTTGTTCAAATCGAGCATACATTTAAGCACCAAAACAAACAGGAGTTTGGGTCTGCAAATCCACAACAACCAAAGTATAACAAAGATTCCCCTAACAAACAGTCTCCCGAAAACTAGCCCAAGCCATAGGAAAAGAAGGGTCACAGGAAGAAAAAGTAGGACACCAGAAAATGGTGTGATTTACACAAAATCCCCTGGCACAACACCGATGAATGTCTCTCAAAACAATCATTGGTGGATGAGATCAGAGACAAGGAGCCGAACCTTGATTCATAATTTGATTATGAAAATACTGGTAAAGGAAAGATCATTGACACAGACCCCATTGCTATTGTCATGACCATAGCAATTCAACCAAAAGAACCAATAGATCCTAAAGAGGGGGAGCACTTTTTTCATTCATAGATGTGGGTGAAGGGGACCTTGCTGCATTTTATTGTTGATAGCGGAAACCAAAAGAACCTCATATCAGAAAAGGTCGTCAAAAAGTTGGGATTGTCGAAAACACCACACCCACAACCATACAACATCGGGTGGCTTCGCCAAGGATGAGTTCTTCATGTTAGCCAACAGTGTCTATTGTCATACGACATTCAACCCTTCAAGGATGAGGTATTATGTGATTTTTCCCCACTGGATGTCTATGATGTTCTCTTGGGCCAACCATATATGTGGAAGCGCCATGTTGTTTATGAGTCTCGACCCTACAGTGTCATTGTTTCTCTGGGGGGTCATATCTATAGAATACAAGAGGTAGTTCCAACTACTATTCCACCTAAAAAGTGTCGCAAGGTAGTATCTCATACTAAAAAATCCAGCTTCTTCACAATCTATTCAAAAGGTGAACAAAAGGATACTGCAACCACTATAGCCTCAGCCCAAGCACCTTCTATCCAATAGAAGCAGATTGACAAGATTGTAGGAAAGTGTTAAGATTCCTTTTGCATAACATAATCTCATGTAGCCATATTGGCTAAAAATTTCCAACCCTTCCAGCCACATGTTCGTGACAACCTTCAATAAGCTAAGCAGTGCAACTTCTCCAACAAGGCAAGTAACTCATCAAGATGCAGATTCAACAAATGATTTTTACTCTCCCCCAGTCACTCAAATCAATGGATACCATTTCTTCCTAAGGAGGGAGGATTGATCCAGGTGCATATCAATGGCCACCAACCTTTTCCAACTGGCTCAAAAAAAAATTCTGGCAATTTTGGCAATTTACTATTTTTAGCAGTTTTAACTTCTGGAGCCATTTTGAGGGCCTAAATGAAGGATTTTATGGATTTATATTCTCAATTATAGCCTAAGGCATGATTTATCCCCCAAAATGAATCTCCTCGATGATACCTTTCTAACGGGCTATCATGCACCTAAAACAGAGATCGTATGCAAAAGTTATGACCACGGGAAGTTGATGTACTAACTTACCCAAACGGGGCCCACATGACTTTTGGTGCTTCGTCTCCTAGGGTTATATTTTTGGATTTATAGGGTTTTGGACATTCTTGTTTATTGTAAAAAGGCCTTCAAAGCCTCATTGTAATCATTTTCTTGTGAATGAGAGTAGCTGTCACATCTCTTATCAGAGATAAGTTGCCACCATTCTAGCGAGTCTTTCACTCTGTATTTTTCCAGTCTCTGTACATTTATTTCATTAATATAAATCATGTATTACTGTATATCTATGACTCTTGTTATATTTCTGATATATCTATGTTATATTTTTCTCACTCTTACAATATCTCTGAATATTTCTGTGTTATATCTCCGCTCTCATTTCGTGCCAAAAATAATCTGGATGAGTGGTATCAGAGCAGGCTGCTCTTGATCGTTTTTCAGTGCATGTCCCCGACGAGGTCTAAGTATAGAAATTTTGGTATTGAACTTGTCTCTCTTGAGGAAAATCGCTCTCTCACACCCAAGAAACCCTCAATGGTGGAAGAAAATAAAAACGATGGAGTAGATGATCCTATCAATATGTTGCTTGAGCAAGCTCTCACACGACAGAGGGACAAAATGATGGAGAAATTTTCCCACATCCTTCAATGCCTACCGATAGAAACATAAGAATCTTCATCAAGCAACCACTTTGGAAGCACCTTGCCCTTCATGGTACAAGTTAATTTTGATATTCTTGTATTTAAAGGACAGATAGATGCATAAGCCCTAGACAAATGGTTAAATCTGCTAAAAGGTTATTTCTCTGTTCACCATTTTTCTAATAGGGAAAAGATCACCTTCACACTCCTTAAATATCTCCCCCATGTCAAACATTGGTGGGAAACTTATTGGGAGAAAAGTTCCACAGAGGAGTCTAGAATATATGGGGTCGATCCCACTTGGTATTTTTTTGTGGATGTGGTAAAGGAGAAATATTACTCTGTTAGCAACTATGACGACCAGTACATGAGATGGACCACACTGCGACAAGAGAGGGGCCAAGCAGTTCTAGAGTTCACCAATACCTTCCATACCTTGTGCACCAATCTGGGTATCAAATACTTCGAACAAAATTTGGTTATGAAATACCGTGTGTCTCTACACAGAAACATCCAGACTAAAATGGATTTTCTAGACATCTCATCACTTGGTGTTGCTTATCAGTATGCTATTAAAATTGAGCACAAATTTAAGCACCAGAACAAATGGGAGTTTGGGTCTGCAAATCTGCAACAACCAAAGTATGACAAAGACAACCCTAAAAAATAGTCTCTCGAAAACCAGTCCAAGCTATAGGAAAAGAAGGGTCACGAGAAGATAAAGAAGGACACCAAAAAATGGTGAGATTTCCACAAAATCCCCTACCACAACATCGATGAATATCGCTAAAAAAATTCATTGGTGGTCGAGATCAGAGGCAAGGAGCCGAAACCTGATTCAAAATATGATTCTGAAAATATTAGTAAAGGACAGATCATTGATGCATACCCCATTTCTATTGTCGTGACCACAACAATTCAACTAGAAGAATCAACAGATACTGAAGAGGGGGAGCGCCTTTTTCATTCACAGATGTGGTTAAAGAGGACACCGCTGCATTTTATTGTTGATAGCAGAATCCAGAAGAACCTCATCTCACCAGAGGTCATCAAACAGTTGGGATTGTTGACAACACCACACCTGAAACCATACAACATTGGGTGGCTTTGCCAAGGACGAGCTATTCGTGTCAACCAATAGTTTCAATTGTCATACGACATCCAACCCTTCAAAGATGAGGTATTATGTGAGGTTTCCCCACTAGATGCATGTGATGTTATCTTGGGCCAACCATATATGTGGAAGCACCATGTTGTTTATGAGTCTCGACCTCGCAGTGTCATTTTTTCTCTGGGGGGTCATCTCTACAGAATACCAGAGGTATTTTCGACTACTGTTCCACCTAGAAAGTCCCGCAAGTTAGTATCTCATACTACAAAATTCAACTTCTTCACAATCTGTTCAAAAGGCGAACAAAAGGATACTGCAACCACTACAACCTCAGCCCAAGCACCTTCTATCCAACAGAAGAAGGTCGACAAGATTGTATAAAAGTGTAAAGATTCCTTTTGCACAAAATAATATCATGTAGCCAGACTGGCTAAAAATGTGCAACCCTTCTAGCCACATGTTCGTGACAACCTTCAACAAGGTAAGCATCGTAACTTCTCCAACAAGGCAAGCAACTCATCAAGATGCAGATTCAACAAATGATTTTTCTTCTCTCCTGGGCACTCAATGCAATGGAGACCATTTCTTCCTAATGAGGGATGATTGATCTAGGTGTATATCGGTGGCCACCCACCTTTTCCAAGCTCAAAACAGTTTTATGGCAATTTTGGGAATTTACTATTTTTAGTAGTTTTAACTTCCGGGGCCATTTTGAGGGCCTAAATGACGGTTTTTCAGGATTGAGCTTCTCAATGATATCCAAAGGCATGATTGAGCCCCCAAAATGAATCTCCCGGATGATACCTTTCCAATGGGCTATCATGTGCCTAAAATGGATATCGTATGCAAACGTTACGACCCCGAGAAGTTGATGTACTAACTTACCCAAACAGGGCCCACATGAATTTTGGTGCTTCATCTCCTAGGGTTAGGTTTTTGGATGTCTAGGGTTTTTGAAATTCCTATTTATTTTTAAAAGGCCTTCATAGCCTCATTGTAATCATCTTCTTGTGAATGCGAGTAGCCATCACATCTCTTCTCAGAGATAAGCTATCACCATTCTAGCGAGTCTTTCACTCTATATTTTTACAGTCTCTGTACATTTATTTCATTAATAAAAATCCTGTATCACTGTATATCTGTGACTCTTGTTATATTTCCGATATATCCCTGTCATATTGTTCTCTCTCTTACAATATCTCTGAATATTTCTATGTTATATCTCCGCTCTCATTTCGTGCCGAAAATAATCCGGATTAGTGGTATCAGAGCAGGCTGCTCTTGATTGTTTTTTAGTGCATGTCCTCTACGGGTTCTGAGTATAGAAAGTTGGGTATTGAGCTTGTCTCTCTTGAGGACAATCATTGTCTCACACCCAAGAAACCCTCAATGGAGGAATAAAAGAAAAACTTTGGAGCAGACGATCCGATCAATATGTTGCTTGAGCAAGCTCTCACGCGACAGAGGGAGGAAATGTTGGATAATTTTTTCCACATCCTTAAATGCCTGCCAATAGAAACAGGCGCATATTCATCAAGAAACCACTTTGGAAGCACCTCACCTTTCAAGGTACAAGTTAATTTTGATATTCTTGTATTTGAAGGACAGATAGATGCAGAATCCCTAGACAAATGGTTAAATCTGCTAGAAGGTTATTTCTTTGTTCACCATTTTTCCGACAGGGAAAAGATCACCTTCACACTCCATAAAGCTCTCCCCCATGTCAAACATTGGTGGGAAACTTACTAGGATAAAATTTCCACATAGGAGTTTGGAATATATGGGGTTGATCCCACTTGGGATTTTTTTTGTGGATGCAGTAAAGGAATAGTATTACCCTGTTGGAAACTATGAGGTACAGTACATGAGATGGACCACACTACGGCAAGATAGGGGGAAATTAGTTCCGGAGTTCACCAATACCTTCCATAGCTTGCACACCAATCTGGGTATCAAAGACTCCAAACGCCATTTGGTTCTGAAATACCATGGGGCTCTACACATATACATTCAGACTAAAATGGATTTTCTGGACATCTCATCACTCGGTGTTTCTTATCGATATGTTGTTAAAATCAAGAAGAAATTTAAGCACCAGAGTAAATGAGAGTTCGGGTCTGCAAATCCACAACAACTAAAGTATGACAAAGACATCCCTAACAAACATTTTCTTGAAAACCAATCCAAGCCATAGGAAAAGAAGGTGCAGGAGAAGTCAAAGAAGGACACCGGAAAATGGTGTGATTTCCACAAAATCCCTTGGCACAACACTGATGAATGTCACTCAAAACGGTCATTGGTGGCCGATATCGGAGACAAGGATCCGAACCCTGATTCAAAATCTAATTCTAAAAATATTGGTGAAGGACATATCATTGACGCAGACCCCATTACTAGTGTCGCGACCACAACAAAAGAACAAACAGATCCTGAAGAGGGGGAGTGCCTTTTTCATTCACAAATGTGGGTGAAGGGGACCCCGCTACATTTTATTGTTGATAGTGGAAGCCAGAAGAACCTCATCTCAGCAGAGGTCATCAAACAGTTGGGATTGTCAACAACACCACACCCACAACCATACAACATCGAGTGGCTTCGCCAAGGATGAGATCTTCATGTCAACCAACAATGTTGATTGTCATACGACATCCAAGCCTTCAAGGATGAGGTATTATGTGATGTTTCCCCACTGGATGTCTGTGATGTTCTCTTGTGCCAACCATATATTTGGAAGCGCCATGTTGTTTATGAGTCTTGACCCCACAGTGTCATTTTTATCTAGGGGGTCATCTCTACAGAATACCAGAGGTATTTTTGACTATTGTTCCACCTAAATAGTGCCGCAAGGTAGTATCTCATACTACAAAATTCAGCTTCTTCACAATCTATTCAAAAGGTGAACAAAATGATACTGCAACCACTACAACCTCGACCCAAGAACCTTCCATCGAATAGAAGCAGGTCGACAATATTGTAGCAAAGTGTAAATATTCCTTCTGCACAAAAGAATCTCATGTAGCCAGACTGGATAAAAAGGTCTAACCCTTCCAACCACATGTTCGTGACAACCTTCAACAAGCTAAGCAACACAACTTCTCCAACAAGGCAAGCAGCTCATCAAGATGCAGATTCAACAAACGTTTTTTCCTCTCTGTCGGGAAATCAACGAAATGGAGACCATTTCTTCCTAAGGAGGGAGGATTGACCTAGGTGGATATCATTGGCCACCCATATTTTCCAACTAGCTCAAAACAGTTTTCTGGGAATCTTGGCAATTTACTATTTTTAGCAGTTTTAACTTCTAGGGCCATTTTGAGGGCCTAAATGAAGGTTTTTCATGATCAAGATTCTGAATGATACCTGAAGGCATGATTGAGGCCCCAAAATGAATCTCCTCGAAGATACCTTTCCAACATGCTATCATGCAACTAAAACGGAGATTGTATGCAAAAGTTAAGACCTCGAGAAGTTGATGTACCGACTTACCCAAATGGGGCCCACATGACTTTTGGCGCTTCATCTCCTAGGGTTAGGTTTTTGGATGTCTATGGTTTTTGGCATTCCTGTTTATTGTAAAAAGGACTTCAGATCCTCATTGTAATCATCTTCTTGCAAATGCGAGTAGCCATCGCATCTCTTCTCAGAGATAAGCTCCCACCATTCAAGTGAGTCTTTCACTCTGTATTTTTACAGTTTCTGTACATTTATTTCATTAATAGAAATAATGTATTACTGTATATTTATGAATCTTGTTATATTTCCAATATATATTTTTTATATTGTTCTCTCTCTTACAATATATCTGAATATTTCTGTGTTATATCTCCGCTCTCATTTCGTGTCGAAAATAATCCAGATCAACCACATAAGCAAGAAAGTATTCATAAAATTCGGTAGGCCATTACTTATGAGATAAGAAGAGGAAATTATATGGGAATACAATAGTGTAAATGGATGAGTATGATTAACATTAGGTCTTCTATAGCAGTGGAAATGTTGATACAACAATGGTGTGTTCGTGTGGTGTAGGTCAGTAGCTTGAATGATTTTACAACAACTTCCTAGGAACTTGGTCTTTGGAGATGGTTCATACAAGGAATCGACATTACATGATATCACTCTTGCTTTTACATATTGGTGATATGCCCATTTCATGAAATGTTTCCTTCAAAAATCACTTGTTCATGGATTGACCTCCATGATCCTTCTTTTACCTGGAAAAACAAACTAGCATTTTTTCCTACAACACAAGGTGATATTATGGAGGAAAAGAGACATGTGGACTTTTTTCTTCAATAAAACATCAAAATGAGTGTAGATAATGCATATAAAATAGATCTCTTAAAGGATTTATTAAAAATTTCATTGTTACTTGATGAGGAGTGGTGACCAACCTAGACTACTCGTCAATGTTTCAATGGTAACTTCTTTGTCCGATGTCCAATTAGAGTCATATTATAGTGGATTCATAGAGATAAACCTACTATAAATAGATTTTGAAATGAATTTGAAATAATATTTCAAACATGTTGAGAAACAAGATACAAGGTATCATTGTTGTTAATTTTCAGCCTAGACCAATCATAATAGTTTTTGGTATAACTTTTGTGTTTAAAAACGAATCAACTTGATTCCACTTGTAGATGGAATTATATTCATGTAGGTATCTCCATTAGAAACATTTTTTTGAAAAATGAAAAATTGATGAGTCAAGTATATCAAAGAACAGTTGAGGAAACAAAGTTTTATCAGTGCAGATTTAGGATAGGGAGTTAGTAATTAAGGCATAAATTTCTTGTATGATATCAGAATGAGATGATTCAAGTTTCCCTGTAAACTAGGTTCATAGGATGATACAACCTAGAAACACTTTTTAAATATTTGTCCATTTAGTCTATTAAAACTTGATTGTTCAAACTTTGTTTTCAGTGAGATAATTGATCCCAAGTGCCACAAGAGTTTAATCAACTAGATATATCTTCCAAGTGATTATATGGGTTTGTGTGAAATTTTGTAGGTGTATAAATTTCAATGAAACACATCCATATTCCAAAAATTCCAAATACTCAGCTCCTAAGTTGTACGATATGACTTCCGCAAAATCCTATGGCTAATGCAAAAATACCTAAAGCAAGAATTAAATCAAATATCTCATTCAAAATGTGGTATAATGATAATGGGATCCCACCATAACCATAATGGGGAAATAAAGTGTCTATATATGAAGTGGATATAGTGATATCCTGACATAACCACCATGGAATCCACAAAGTTTCTCACTATTCCTAAAACAACTTCCACATTTTGTTCATGGAATTGTGATTCTTGTATGATAATGACTTAAATAGTTGATCAAGGAATAATAAAAATAGGGTAGTGTGAATTTGGAATTATTCCTAGGATCAAAGGGATAGGTTTAGGGATGAAGTAATCAGTGTTGAAGAATCAAGGGTTGGAGATGAGAAGTATAGGATGAAAAATGATCATGGTTAAATAGTGAGAGGAGAGGGAGGGAGAAATAAAATGATATGGGATAAAGAAGAAAAGAGAAGGTATGAAGGGTAATAAGTAGGGCCAGAGGATTGAGAGAGTAATAAAGAGTGAGGAAGAATAAAATGGAAGTAAATAAAATATGCAATAGGGAGGTGTGAACATGGGTGGACTAAGATGAGAATATAATTAAAATAACAATTTAATCAACCCACAATGTTATATTATTCATGGAAATAATGATGATTAACCACATACCCATTAATTGATATGGACGCAAACTTGAAGGATTTTGTTTTCCCTTGGCTCCTTCTCCAATGGAATCCTCATTCACCAGTGCTTTCGTCCTATTTCCAAACTTCCTTCCTCTCTCCAAAATTCTTGCAAAATGGGTTAGTATTGTGGGTGGCTCTTACTTCACCACAAAAAAAACCCTTTTCATTTTAACTCATACAACTATATGGATGAAAAACACTATGTATGAGACCCTACAAAGAGGATAGTCAACATCTTCTCTTTTCTCTTCCCCTTACAATTTGTTATCTAAATCTATTACAAGAAATACTATTGTTCCCTTGACACCTCCCCAAAAACAACATCAATAATGTTAATGTTTCTATGTGTTTTCTATTTAACCAGGAAAACATGTGCATTTTATCTTATCAACCAGGGTTTCCAATATTCTTGTGAGATGTCATGCATTGTATGTGTGGGATACAAAGTCTTACTTGTACTAGTTTCCTAATATGATCCTAAGAAAAGGAAATTACATCTTTAATATACAAATAAAAGTTAAATTTTGGAAAGGAAACACACCACTAAGTTATACCCTAATTTATCCATAAGTGATGTAAAACTAGGGTACATTCAGTTTTTCGGTCCTTAGGATTGAACCTTCCTACAATAGTGCTATGTTTTTGTATATTTGGGATACAACTTAATTTGAATTGGAAATTGCATTAAGGGAAATCAAAACACACCACACTTGTAGAAAAGTAAACATACATAAGTTAGCATGAATGATAGTGATAGTTGAAGTAGTCCATGGCCCCGTGAGGTAATGCATAATTCTACCATGCTATGTTTTATTATTTGTATTATCATTTATCATCATGCATAAATCACACTTCTGATTTGATCACAAATTAACAAACGTAGAAAATAACATAATGAATAGTTTAAGCTACGCAATTAAAAAGAACATGAAACCTATGAAAATAACCTACAGATCTATATCTTGTAAATGAAATAGAATGATAGAAAAGTAAAACTATATGAGAAAATAAATAAGATTTATATACATCAAAGACAACTATCTACAAATACATAGCTCATGTTCTCTAGAGTGGGCCCCCTCTAGAGAGCAGGAAGTTGGGATTATAACAACGTTTAGCAAGTGGAAATAAACACTAACATATTCAAGAGATAACCAAAATACAATGCATAGGTCTGGCTGCTCTTCCTTTTATTCTTGAAACTCAAATTATTTTACATCATCTTCTGAACAATATTCCCATGTCCAAATCGCCCCCTTTTGGGCCAAACATTATACATATATATGAATGGGTTGAATCCCCATATAAAATAACCAAATAACAAAAGAAACCTACTTTCTAAACATAGAAAAAACTGAAAGCATATGACTAGCTCTGTCCAAGTGATGAGAGGGCTCGATCCACATTTATGTGGGCAACGCGGGTAAGGATAAATTCAGCCACAACAAAAATGATAATTGCAGGTGCATTCAAGTTACCCAAACAACGAATGGGATGCAAGATCCTCATCCAAATATGTTCCAGATGAGCCCCATGATCCATGGAAGTAGTTATATAAGGAAGCAACAACTCCAATAGCTCTCTGAAATTGAAAAACAAATTAATGGCAACCATGAACCATGAGATTCTCCACATGGTCAATTTTTTTATGTTCTAGATCCTTCAAAATCATTGTTATAATGACTAGAGATTTTATTATTGGACTAAGAAAAGATCCTGCAATTCATACGATAGGTCAAGCACATATATTAAAAATGAAAGAAACTTTAATCAAACATCTTAATTTATTTCATAGAAAAACAACCAAAATGTAGTTCGTTAATTCTAAAATTCAGTTCATCGTGCAGTTAAATTACCAACAAATGGGCGTATAAGTGAAGCAGAAATAGGGTGAAATACAGGTGAATCCAGTATTAAAGTATACCATATGAAGGACCTGATAATAATCATTATGTATATGTATGTGCTTTAGATAATTTGTATTCTCTGAAATATATTATGTATGATCTATAATATAAAGATCCAAAAACACCACTTCAAATGCTACATGAGGAATAAGGTGAATAATAATAAAGAAACAGTTTTCAATGATTAAGAAGGTGAATAGTAAGAAAGTAATATGATGCATATAGTAAATAATATATATGTTACATAATGATATTCTCAATCTATCGTCTTTATAACCACACCTCCTAGCTTTATGATATTTTCATATATATCATATGACAAAGTAGGTTCAAATCAAAGACCATTCAAGTCATTAACTTGAGATATTTTAGTAAATTCCATACCCAACCTCTCTTT
This sequence comes from Picea sitchensis, assembly GCA_010110895.2. Classification (NCBI taxonomy): domain Eukaryota; kingdom Viridiplantae; phylum Streptophyta; class Pinopsida; order Pinales; family Pinaceae; genus Picea; species Picea sitchensis. Next base: position 59,478 of record SNQJ01S0011078.1, read on the forward strand.
ATTTCCAATATTAATAGTTTCTTTCTCCAACATCAATCCTTTTGACTACCTCAAACCTCAGGAAGGACCCCACTCATGAAACTGACAAACTTTTATAGCATAAATAATACTTACACAGACTAATGAAATATCAATATTTAATAACTTTAGAACCCAAGGGTGTACTTGGGATTTTAGAGGCTACCCCATCTTTTGGGTTTTAACTTTATTAGTGTGTAACATTGATTTCATGTGACATTGTTCTGTGGATTCTAAAGATAGAGTAGTGGGACTTATATGACCTCTTGGTCCAGATTCTCACCATCTAGGCCTCTACATCTATGTTTATGTTTCCCACATTCAATTGATATATATATACCAACATTGTATTTATTTTTTAATATTAATTAATTTTTTGGGGTCGACATGTACCATGTCATAATTACAGAGAAAAATACTAAATTCAATGCATCTGGGCCTTGGGTTCTAGAGATCCATAATGGAATTTCACTGACCTTCTTAGTCATGAAATATCATCATTATTAGTATTCTCATTAGAAGGTCACATGATTATGTTGAATATGTTTCTTTGAATGTTTACCCTCTAACATAGAAGGAAGCACTAAAATTAATGCATTATAGGAAGGGATTTAAGAATTGGATGCTTAAAGGATTAGAGGATGGTAAGTGAGGAAAGGTAGGGTTTTAGGTGTTTGATGTTGGAGTTGGAAAGGGACTTATTATGGTTTTAATAAATTCTTAGTTCAAGAGAGGAAGAAGGTTAGTAATGGCAGGAAGGATATATTTGCATGAGAAGGGAGGAGGTTCAAAAATTCATGAGGTATAAAGAGAAAAATAATTTAAAGAAGAGGTGGTAGGGTCATGCGACCATATGTTAGTATATATAAGAATGGGGGGCATAGGTAAGGACTAGAATGGGGGAATGTAACATCCCTCTCTACTGAACACATGTTATCGACTTATTCTTTGAGGACACTTCCGTGCAAGTGATCCATTTATAGTACAGTGTTATTTGTTTCAAATATGGATTCTACACGATGATGTTGATGAGATATGATTTATTGTTACTTGATAAATGTATTGACAGATTCTATTGACAATTTTTCCCTGAGTGTGTAGGACACTTGACAAATTGTGGATGTTAATGGCATCAATGGACTACCTTAGACTCTAGATTGAGTCAAGGAGTGTATTGTGTTGGGTTTGGGTATTCATTTTATGCATATGTGACATATGATTGATTTGATATGATTATGTATATGGATCTGTGACAATTTTTTTTCAATGGATGTAGGCTGGCGATGCTTGCTAATCAGACTCACATAAGGAGTAAAGGGGCCCTGCACAGAAACCATATATTGAGGGAGAGGTGTGGAAGTGTCCCTGTCACAACCTACTAACACTTACGTCGTGGCTCGAATTGTAAGTTAACAATTACCTAGTTCGAGAGGTCCACGAATGTCATGAGGGAAGACTGAGATAGTCACTCACGAAAATTTCTAAGGGGCGTGCAATAAGGTAGAGTCCTTATTCCTTAGAATCCCTTAGTCTCTCATAAGGTCATCCAAGTGGAGTGCTGACTCCAAGGGTTGGACAACTATCAAAACCAGTCAAAGGCAAGTGGCACCCATGGATCACGAAGGTGCATCTTGAAAGGCACATTGCATAATTTAAAAACTTGAGTCAATGAATCTAGGTGGCCTAGAAAATAATTAATTAATTTGACATTGTTGAATTTAAAATAATTAATTAATGAGTAATTTTATTAATTATAAATCCCAATAAAAGTCTAATCCTATTCTACAACTAATCCTAAGTTTAAGTTTAGTTAGGGGACTAAAATAAAATGTTAAATAAATTAAAATATTAGGGATAAATCAATCTAAAGAAAAGTATGATAAATCTAAGGATTTCATATAATGTACATGTGTGCAAGAAAATATTAAAGGGGAATTTTAAAATAAGAAAGAAATAAAGTATGAGAGAACAGGTGTACACATACAATGGTATCTAGAGTATATCTACCATTAGTCTAACTAGAAGAAGACTCCTATTTTAAATCTAACTAAGATTTAGTAAGGAGGCATTCATTAAATGATAATCTGGGGAATAAAGAGACAACCAAGAGCAATTTAAGGAACACATTTGGGAAATGTGATGGAAATTGACTTTTAATTGAAATAAATATGTAATTACTTGTGCAACTTGGGGAGAGGGTGACAAGTGTGAAGGTGAATAATCCTAATTTATTTAATTAAAAAGTTAATTAATTGTGCATGTGGACATGTGTCAGTGAGGAAATTCCTATAAAGAAAATGGTCTATATGGGAAAGGACACACTGGTTATTGGTAAAGTTATGCTGCCAAAATCATTTTGGGATTGTGGTTTACTTGTGAGAGTTGGGTGACCAGGTTTGAGGATATAGTGGTATCTCTCCCTTGCGAGGAAAACTTGGTGCTATAGTATTTCTATTTTTTTTGCTTGGCCCCTTTGCAGCTCGAGGGGATAAGGGGGTAGAAGAGTACCCTTAGCATTTTTTGGGAGGTATCGGTGAAGTCTCAATAATTAGCAAGCAGGAGAAAGGACGGATCACCATTTGTTAAAGAACATATTCAATTCTTCATCGTCAGTTACGGTATTTTCATTTGATATTTGTAATTGCATTAAGTTTTGATTTTATAATAAGAGATTTAGAAATCCAACCTAAGTCATGTTTAAATTCTAAGTTTGAATTGGCAAGTTCCTTATTGGTTTGAGATCTAGAAGAAAATTTTGATAATTGTTGTCATTTTAATTTCTCAAAGGAACAATGGTTGCTAGTTGATATATGCAAAACAGAGTACGAATTTCTTGATCGCCGCCCTTGTTTGGCATATCATATTTTTAAGTTAAATTATCAGTCTATATAGTTGCGAATTTAGGATGTGGAATGGATCATGTATTCAAGAGAATTCCTTTTTATGTAGGTTTGGGTTTGGAAATTTATGAGTAATGATTTCTTGTATAATGAAATTCCATTAGTGTGTTTCTTATTACCTTTAAATTCTTTAGTTTCTTTCTGCGTGAGTAATTTAATTTCTGTTGGAAAAAGGGTTTGTGGTTATGATTTTTTAAATCGTAAGCTCTCAGTGTATCTTTTCCTTTGTAAATGATTTGGGAATTTATGCAACCATCTTAGAATTATTAATCCTCTGTTTGGAACCTGTGTTTTCTTTTCCTTGTGTTTGAATTTCGATCTTATCCCTTTCCATTAACCAATTTCGAAAGGATGTTTGATTTGTATCTTAAAATACAAACCCAATAGAAATCTCTTGGCTCGTTGTAGGTGTATTGTAAATTTGTATTTAATGTCATGTAGGTTCTTACAAGCAATTTCCACTTGAATGATTAAATTTAAGATTTTTGTTTGATAATTTTCTGGAAATAAAATTAGGGATTTATGTTGCCCAAACCTGTAGAAGCTTTTGAAATTGTTCTTTAGTTATTGCTATCAAATATTGCAACTCTGTAGTTGTTGATTTCCTTTGTTGTCTTTTAGAAAAAAAATCTAAGAATCTAATTGATGATTGTTGTTTGGTTTATTTTTATAGCTTGAATTTTATATTTGATAGTATTACAATCCATGGAATGAATTTTGGGGCTACAACAACAATCTGACTTTCTAATTGTTTGGTGTTAAATTATTGTCCCTTCCCTTAAAGCTTAATTATTACTGGAATATTATTTTCTTCCTATTGATTTATTTCGAATTTATCATAAATTTAGTTTCATTTTAAGGCCTAGAACAAGTGTTGGATCAGGTGTGGGAACAAGTGTCAAATCACGTGAAGGATCAGTTTGTTAGAATAGGTGTCGGATCCAAGGATGGATTAGGTTTTGTATGGCAACGTCTCTCTTTGAAAACACCATGTTAATTAACCTGTTCGTGTCTGGTTTACCCATTTCTAGTTAGTTGATATTTGTAAGGACTTTTCCTCATTTCTAAAACAATGGTAACATTCGCAGAGTTAATTATGAGAGGGGTGAGTTGTGATTGTATTGATTGGATTTCCCTACATAGGTTCACTCATCCTTTACATGTCACTGCCACTTCTTGATAGATCGTGCATAAAATTTATTGTCCCTCCCTCTAAGGATATACAATTAATAAAATAGTTTTTGATGCACAATGAATTTAATTTAAATTATCAGAAATTAGTGTCGGATCCAGGACCGGATTAAGTGTTGGATTAAGGTCTGGATTGACTGTCGGATTAAGGTTTGGAATGATTGTCAGATTAAGGTCCAGAACAAATTTTGGATTGTTCTTCACAACGGATCAAGGGTTGGGATAGATTCCAAAAATCCTTATTTGTTTCTTTACTATGGAGATGTAATTTGGCATCTGAATAATTTTATTGTTAATTAAGATTGGGTCTTCCTAAATTCTTAACCGGATTTGTATGTTAGAATTGAGTTCTTTACTTATTATTTAATTAAGACTTGGGTTTTATTAATTTTAATGGATTGTAAGTTAGTAATGAGTTCTATATATATTGTTAAAAGGACTTGGGTCTTACTTAAATTATTTAAATGGATATGTAGGTTATCTTGAATTCTATCATTTGCTTACTATGATTGATCTTCTTAAAATTCTTTATTTGGGATAAGTAAGTGGGTATAAGAAGTCTCGTTATTTTGCTTAATATGTTTTGGATCTTCTTAGTTATTTTAAATTGGTTTGCAAGTGGTCTGAATTATTATCATTGCTTTTATGATTATCTTATAGTTTTTAGAAGGATACTTAAAGTAGTGATAAATCCTTTATGTATTTCTTAAGCGGATTTTCTCTTCTAATGGATCCCATTGGATATATAAATTGGCATTGACTCTTTATGATTGTACTTGCACTTATGATTCTTATTATATTTATGTTGATTCTCTTACTTTATTGCTCTTAGATATTTCCTGAAATATTGATTGAGTATAGTGGATTATACAAATGCACCCTGGAAAATTGATGGTTAAGTATGGTTCATAAATCCAGTCTTGAATTGTGGTTTATGATTGAATTAATGGGATTTAGACACCTCCTTGTTCCTTAGAATAGTCGCTAGTCCTGAGACCTTAAGTGGTCAAAATAAATCGGATGAATTGTGGACTTGAGCATTGCTTATGTGTCTAGGCGGTCCTAACCGTGCAGGATAGTTTGGGTGGGTATCTTCCTTATGTTATATTTATAAGATACGGTTGATTAAATAAGCATGATGTTTCTTTCAGTTGATTGTGATGAAATTGATTGTGTAGTTATTAATATATGTTATGATGCATTTTCACTTGTACTAACATTTGTTAAAAAAAAAAAACATTTTCCTCTGTGTACATCACTAATTGTTATCATAACGGAAGGGATGTTACATGTGGTATCAGAGCGGGTTCAACCATGTGACGTTGTACCATTACTACTTTCATTGTATTAAACATTTGATTAAAAACTAATCGCTAATTAATTTGGAAAATTTTCCATGCAGACAATCATGGTTAGAGGACGTCATGGAGGTAGACGACGTGGTGCTAGGGGAAGAGGTGAGATGCCTCCAGTAGCATCCATGCCAGAGGGGTCTAACCCCCAAGGATAAGAACAAGTCACTAAATGGGGACATGCTTTTGTGGGAGTTGTGGTTGGTATGATGAGATCCTTTCAGAGGATGTCAGAGACCTTGATTAACCGGTTGGACAGAGATGAGGGTAGAGAATTTTTACCCAATGAGGGTTCACATCATGCTTCAACTAGTAGTAATAGCATTCCTAGAGAACTTGATAAGGTGAAGTTTCTCAAGTTCATGGTTTCCACAAACAGATTATCCACTGAGGCATGGTTGGAGAACATGGTGATATGCCATGAAATTCCTGACTACACCTCCAACATGAAAGTCTGCATGATGATATTTCAACTGAAGGGGAGTGCTCTTCTATGGTGGAAGATGATCCTACCTCAACTAAACGTGGTCTTCAAAGACCTTTCATGCAAATTGTTCGAGGAATGGTTCTGGGAGAGGTATTTGTTAGAGGAATTCATTGAGTGCTAGCTCAATGAGTTCAATGCCTTACGACAGGGTGGTCACACGGTGATAGAGTATGAGCCCAGATTCATGGAGCTACTTAGGTATGCTCCACATATGAAAACATAGAATCTAAAGGTCAACAATTTTATGTTCAACCTTAAATTAAACATTCGTGCGAAGGTGAGGATATTAATGTCGTAGACATTGCACAAGGAAGTAAAGAAATCAGTCATATATGAGGAAGATCTAAACGACAGGTGTCAGGGCAAGACTCTTGCAAGACCGACTGGATAGATGACATCAAGAGTGAAAAAACATTAGACTCCATCCAGACAAGCATCAGGGCATCAAGATATTCATAGAGAACCTATGGTCGAGACACCATGATGACAGACTCCTCATCAGAGGACTCCTTATGGAGGACCACTGCATCAACAAGAGTGTTGCTTGCAGTAGCAATAGTTTAGGCTTGTTCAAAAAAATAGACCAGGATCTCAGAATGGTAGGGAAACAACTTCTACTTTGGGGACCAGGAGTACTGCACTTAAAAATGAATGTTGGACATGTGGAGANGCAGTAGCAATAGTTTAGGCTTGTTCAAAAAAATAGACCAGGATCTCAGAATGGTAGGGAAACAACTTCTACTTTGGGGACCAGGAGTACTGCACTTAAAAATGAATGTTGGACATGTGGAGATCCACATGACCAGCGAGACTATCTAATTAACAAGGCCAAATCAGTCGGATCAACGGGACACACTACAGTTGGAGATTTGGGGATTTGGGCTTAAGTGGATTTTCTCTTCTTATGGATCCCACTAGATATATAAAGTGGCATTGACTCTTTATGATTGTACTTGCACTTATGATTCTTATTATATTTATGTTGATTATCTTACTTTATTGCCCTTATATATTTCATGAAAGATTGATTTAATGGATTATATTAATGCACCCTAGGAAATTGATGGTTAAGTATGTTTGATAAATCTAGTCTTGAATTGTGGTTTATGATTGAATTAATGGGATTTAGATACCTCCTTGTTCCTCAGAACAGTCACCAATCCTGAGACCTTAAGTTGTCGAAATCAATCAGATGAATCCTGGACTTGAGTGTTGCTTATGTGTCTTGGAGGTCCTAATCGTGCAGGATATGTTGGGCGGGTAGCTTCCTTATGTTATCTTTATAAGATATGTTTGAATAAAAAATAATGATGTTTCTTTCAATTGAATGTGATGGAATTGATTGTGTAGTTATTAATATATGTTATGATTCATTTTCACGTGTATTAATGTTTGTTAACAAAATTATTTACCTCTTTGTACATCACTAATTGTTGTCGTAATGGAAGGGACATTATAGGGCAGTAGTGTGGACAAATTTGAAAAGGATCATAACAAATCAGAGCATAAGTTGAGAAATGGGTGTCGGCCAAAGACAAATTCAAATCCCAGATATGAGGTCACTTCAAATTGAATTAGGGAATATATCCAATATATGAAGCACCATTATGTGATTGTCAAGTTTATGGGAATATCCCCATCGGAAAAATATTTGATGGGTTGGGTGCACATACAATGGAAAATCAAGGGGAAAGTAGACCTAAAGATTGGATCTAAGGGTTTATTTACTTTAATATTCTCCCGTGCAAAGGATAGAGACTGAATCTTTGAAGGGGGGGATTACTTATTTAATTCATTAGGCCTCCATGTTCGGTTTTGGATAGAACAATTTTCACCAGAGAAAGAAGACTTTACGAAATCCCCAATTTGGATCCACGTGTATTCACTTCTATAAGATTTTTGTGACAAAGAAATCCTAGAAGGTCTAGAGAATAACTTAGGATCCTTCATAAAGCTATCAAAAGGTACCAAATATGGAAGATATACCTCATATGATTGAATTTTTATTTAGATGAACATAGTAGGGTCACTTCCAGATTCAATCACCATATCATTCCAAGACAAGGAATGGATACAAACACTAGATTAAGAACATATCCCATTTAGTTGCCGAAAATTCCATGAGAACAAACACTTGTTCAAAGAATTCCTCTTGAATGCAGAAAGAATAGTTAATAATACAAAGAATCAACGATACAAGAAAGGATACACAAAGGTACTCTAATAAGAGGAATAATGGATGAACAAAACAATTAAGAATATAATATCTAATTAAGAATGTAAACATCTTCCAAGTGTTAGTTCATGCAAAAGAGGGGGAATCGAGTAAGGAGGGTACGATCAAGGAACACAAATTAGAAAAAATAAAGGATAATGGTGAAGAGGAACAACTAAATAGAATAAATAAATATGTAGAGACAACAATATCAGTAAATGAGGAACCACAAATCGACATGCAAGAGAATGATGGAAATGAGGAGTCCTAGGAAGAGTGGAAAGGGGATATAGGAAATCAAGAAATGGAACATGATGAAAAAAAAATACACATGAAAGAAATGATAGTAGAACATAGATAAAATAACATAAATAATATGCTATAAGGCCAAATCATAGGATTTCATAGGGATCTATGAAAAAAGAGAAAAAAAAAATAAGGAACGTGGAGGAAAACAATGTCATCCTATGGAAATTTGGGAATTAAACCCAACACACTAAATCCTTTGGATAAACCAAGGAAAAATGAGAAGAAATGATGGATAAAGTATCAAAAACAAAATATTGAATATAAAATGACCCTCTTGGTCGATTCTAGACAATGAATAGGCCTCCCAGATAAGTATTTCCACCCACAACCTAGGTTTTCAAATGAAGCTCATATCATGGAATATGTGAAGTCTTAATGCTCATGAAAAACCCAATATCATGTTACTTGAAGACACAAAATTTAATAAAACCTATATGAATATAATAACAAAACAAAATATGGGCTAGATGTGAAGTGGAGGTTGTTGGAGCCGAAGGAGCCTTAGGGAACTTGGCCATCTTATGGGATCCATAGATTGTAACTATAGTTATCTGGTCGAGTTCTGAGAGACTCCTAATGGGTAGGTACAAAATGAATGGGTTAGTGGAAAGGGGATATATGACTAATGTGTATTGTTTTCCAAATCCAATCATGGAAAATTATTTTCTGGAGTCCATAAGCTTATTGGGAGGGATNTCCAAAAGAAAAATGATGGGGTGATATTGATGTATTTAGAGAATGAATCCTTCAAAATTATGATTGAAACATTGAGTTCGATAGTTGTGCCTTCTAGGAGTGCATATATACTTGGTAGTCTACTCGAATGGGTTTTTAGTCTCGAAGACTATGTATCACATCCAATAGGGTATACCAGTGGAAATGTTTCTATTCAATGGATCTAATCATTGACCTATGGTACTTTCATGGAAGGGGAAAATGTAACCCAGACCCAAACCATTTAGTTTTGAAATATTTTATATTGAAAATATAAAATTTCTATAAAAACCTCGATAACAAAGTTGAAAAAGGAGGATTTCATGAACACATTTGAAGAGGAAGAAAATATGGAATGAGCTATGGAGTAACTTCAAAAAGAAATTATAGAAAGAGAAAGGATAGAAGAATTAGGGAGAAAGGAAAAATAGATTGATAATGAAATTGAAAATAGAGAAAAGAAGGAAGGAACACACAATTATTCCATAGCTCGTTACTGTAAAATAGGAATAAAAAAAAAATTGTGAGGCTGAAGTGAGAGGCACGGGTGAATATTGAGAATCAAGAAGACATCAAAAGAGAACCGGTTTCTCACTTCTAGTTTCTCCTTAAGGAACTAGAGTTGGATCGAGAGGAATCCATTGAGGCTATTACTAGCACCATCCAAAATCTAGTATTTAAGGATAAGAATCTGAGCCTTATGTGTTTGATACCCCTAGAATAGGTAGAGAGGATGGTGACATAATTATCTTAAGGAAATATCTAGGGTTGGATGGCTTTACGATAGAGTTCTTTTGGATCCGTTGGGAATTTTTTAGAGAAGATATATGGGAGGCAGTGGAGGAATCAAGGACCTTTGGTTCAGTTAGGCATTCAATGTGATATTCATTAAGTTGATAACTATGGAATGAGAATAAAATACAATAGATAATTTTCACCCTATCTCTCTTAAAATCATATGATCTCTTGAACTAGACCTTTCTCTGTCAAATGATGGAAACCTTCAGGTTTTGTGATGAATGGATAAATTGGGTATGAATGTGGTATCAATATAATTCTTTTTTGTTCTTTTCAATGTCTCCCCATTGGGAACCTTCAATCCATCAATAGGAATCATACAAGGAGACCCCCTATCCCATTTCCTATATATTATAATCGATGAATTTCTTGGGTTAGTTTCAAAAAGGGCCATAGAGGAAGGGTCACTTAAGGGTATGTCAGTGGATTCCCAACTAAATCCTCTATCCCATCTACAATTCTTCGATGAAATACTCCTAATGGGGAAAACCATAGTAAGGGAAGACACAACTATCAAAAAAAATATTTTATTTGTTTATGACATCCTCAGGGGCCGGATTAAGGTCTAGAACAAATGTCATATTTTTATGCACATCAGATCAAGGAATGGGATAGATTCCATAAATCCTTATTTGTTTCTTTACTATGGAGATGTAATTTAGCATCCAAATAATTTTATTCTTAATTAATATTGGGTCTTCCTAAATTCTTAAACGCATTTGTAAGTTAGCAATGGGTGCTTTACTTATTGTTTAATTATGTAAGGTAGCTAGAAAGGTAGTGGGGGGGCCTAGAGGGCCCATAGTGATAATAGTGGAGGTCATTCAATGTAAGGTGGACTAGGTCCACTATATTATTAAATAAGGCCCACTATGGTAGTTAGATATAATAAATGGGTAATTAGATATAATTAATGTA
>SNQJ01S0011078.1:70429-95049 GCA_010110895.2 Picea sitchensis
GCTCGTTACTATAAAAAAGGAATAAAAACAAAATTGTGAGGTTGAATTCATAGGCAGGGGTGAATATTGAGAATCAAGAAGACATCAAAAGAGAACTGGTTTCTCACTTCTAGTTTCTCCTTAAGGAACTAGAGTTGGATCGAGAGGAATCCATTGAGGATATTACTAGCACCATCCAAAATCTAGTATTTAAGGATAAGAATCTGAGCCTTATGTGTTTGATACCCATAGAATAGGTAGAGAGGATGGTGACATAATTAGCTTAAGGAAATATCTAGTGTTGGATGTCTTTACGATAGACTTCTTCTGGATCTGTTGGGAATTTTTTAGAGAAGATATATGGGAGGTAGTGGAGGAATCAAGGACCTTTGGTTCAATTAGGCATTCAATGTGATATTCATCAAGTTGATACCTAAGGAATGAGAATAAAATACAATAGATAATTTTCACCCTATCTCTCTTTATAATATTTTCTACAAAGACATCACCAAAATTATAGCTAATAGAATGAAACCTATCCTAAATATAATTGTATCCCTTGAGCAAGGAGGTTTTGTAGAGGGTAGACAAATTCTAGATGGAATTATTGTTTCCCATGAAGAAATCCATTTCTTAAGACAAATTAAACAACCTGGTATGATAATTAAACTTAACATGTCAAAATCATATGATCTCTTGAACTAGACCTTTCTCTGTCAAATGATGGCAACCTTCAGGTTTTGTGATGAATGGATAAATTGGGTATGAATGTGGTATCAATATCATTCTTTTTTGTTCTTTTCAATGTCTCCCCATTGGGAACCTTCAATCCATCAATAGGAATCATACAAGGAGACCCCCTATCCCATTTCCTATACATTATAATCGATGAAGGTCTTGGGTTAGTTTTAAAAAGTGCCATAGAGGAAGGGTCGCTTAAGGATATGTCAGTGGATTCCCAGCTAAATCCTCTATCCCATCTACAATTCTTCGATGAAATACTCCTAATGGGGAAAACCATAGTAAGGGAAGACACAACTATCAAAAAATTATTTTATTTGTTTATGACATCCTCAGGGGCCAGATTAAGGTCTAGCACAAATGTCATATTTTTATGCACACCGGATCAAGGGATGGGATAGATTCCAGAAATCCTGATTTGTTTCTTTACTATGGAGATGTAATTTAACATCCGAATAATTGTATTCTTAATTATTATTGGGTCTTCCTAAATTCTTAAACGTATTTGTAAGTTAGCAATGGGTGCTTTACTTATTGTTTAATTAAGACTTGGGTTTTCTTAATTTTAATGGATTGTAATTTAGTAATGAGTTCTATATATATATTGTTAAAAGGACTTGGGTCTTACTTAAATTATTTAAATGTATATGTAGGGTAGATTGACTTCTATCATTTACTTATTATTATTGATCTTCTTAAAAGTATTTATTTGGGATACGTAAGTGGGTATACGAAGTCTCGTTATTTTTCTTAATATGTTTTGGATCGTCTTAGTTCTTTTAAATGGGTTTGCAAGTGGCCTGAATTCTTATMATTGCTTTTATGATTATCTTATAGTTTTTAGAAGGATACTTAAAGTAGTGATACATCCTTTATGTATTTCTTAAGTGGATTTTCTCTTCTAATGTATCCCATTGGATATATAAATTGGCATTGATTCTTTATGATTGTACTTGCACTTATGATTCTTATTATATTCATGTTATTTCTCTTACTTTATTTCTCTTAGATATTTCATGAAAGATTGATTAAGTATAGTGGATTATACTAATGCACCCTGGGAAATTGATGGTTAAGTATGGTTGATAAATCTATTGTGGTTTATGATTAAATTAATGGGATTTAGATACCTCCTTGTTCCTCAGAATAACTGCTAGTCCTGAGACCTTAAATGGTCAAAATCAATAGAATGAATTGTGGAATTGAGCATTTCTTATGTTTCTTGGAGGTCCTAACCGTGCAGGATAGGTTGGGCGAGTAGCTTCCTTATGTTATATTTATAAGATACGGTTGATTGAATAATAGTGATGTTTCTTTAAGTTGAATGTGATGAAATTGATTGTGTAGTTATTAATATATGTTATAACACATTTTCACTGGTACTAACATTTGTTCAAAAGACAAATATTTACCTCTTTTTACATCACTAATTGTTTTCGTAACAGAAGGGACGTTACATATGGTATCAAAGTGAGTTAAACCCTACAACTTTGGATCGTTACGCCTTCAAATGTATTAAACATTTGATTAAAAACTTATCACTAATTTAATTTTGAAAATTTTTCATGCAGGTAATCATGGTTAGAGGAAGTCATGGAGGTAGACGACGTGGTGCTAGGGGAAGAGATGAGACACCTCTAGTCGGATCCACGCTAGAGGGGTATAACCCCCAAGGAGAAGAACAAGTCACTGAATGTGAACATGTTGTTGTGGGAGTTGTGGTTGGTATGATGAGATACTTTCATAGGATGCCAGAGGCCTTTATTAACTGACTGGACAAAGATGAGGCTAGAGTGTATGTACCCAATGAGCGTTCATAGCATGCTCCAACTGGTAGTGGTAGCATTCACAGAGAACTCGAGAAGGTGAAGTTTTTCGAGTTCATGGTTTCCACATATGGCTCAGTTGTCAAGGCATGGTTGGAGAACATGGTGATGTGATTTGCACTTCGTGACTACACCTCCACCATGAAAGTTTGGATGGTGATATTTCAGCTAAAGGGGAGTCATATTCTATGGTGGAAGATGATCCTACCTCAACTAAATGTGGTCATTGAAGATGTGTCATGGGAAACGTCCAAGGAACGGTTCTAGAAGAGGTATTTGTTAGAGGAATTCATTGAGCTCCAACTCAATGAGTTCAACACCTTAAGACAGGGTGGTCGTGTGGTGCTAGAATATGAGGCTAGATTCATGGAGTTTCTTAGGTATGCTCCACATATGAACACAGAGAAGATAAAGGTAAACAAGTTTGTGTTCGGACTTAACTTCAACATTCGATCCAATGTGAGGATCTTAATGTTGCAGACATTACATGAGGTAGTATAGGAAGCCCTCATAGTTGAGGAAGAGATAAACGATGGGGGTCGGGGAAAGACTCCTGAAAGATCGAATGGAAAGACGACATCGGGAGCACAACATCATTAGACTCCAGCCAGACATGCATCAGGGCATTGATATACACCTGTAGGACCTATGTTCATGACACCACGACAAAAGACTCCTCATTAGAGGACTCCTTACGAAGGAACACTACATCAACAACATTGTCTCCCAAAGTAGTAGTTGTTTAGGCCCATTCATAAAAACAAATCAGCATCTCAGACTGGTAGGCCAACAACTTCTACCTCGGGGACCAGGAGTACTATACTTAAGATCGGATGTTGGACATGTTGAGAGCCACATTATCAGTGAGACTGTCTAATTGAGAAGGCCAAAGAGGTTTAATCAACGATACACACTACAATCATAGATTTGGGCAAGGCCCATAGGATTCATGAAGAAGTGAACAACTGCTAGGTCGAGCACCAGTTTAATGTGCTCGAGACGTCATGTATGATCGGTGATCAAACCTTTAGTATTTTGATAGATCCAAGTGTTATAGAGAGATTTATTTGGAGTGCATTGCTAAATATAATTAAGGTAAAGGTAGTCGAGCATGACGAGTTTAGATATGTAGAAATGGCTTCGGGTTCCAAACAAAAGGTTGGAGGAAAGGTTACAAATTGTAGCATTAACTTGGGAGATTTTGAAAATGAAGGCCAACCTGTATGTCATGATATTAGGGTCTTATGACATAGTGATCAATATGGACTGTTTGGAATCACATGATGTGATACTCAACTGTAAGACATAATAGTTAAGTTTGATAGATGATGTGGGATAGAGAAGAGTAATTGTAGGAAGAAACTAGGGAGTGTCCTTGAGGTTCATTTCTTCTCTAAATCTACAAAAGAGCTTGCACAAGGGATGAAATTTATATGCAATATTAATTCTAAACGAAAAGGGTGAGGCAGGAGTATTAGAAAACCTTTCACTATAATGATATTTTCAAGAATGTGTTTCCAAAAGAGTTACCAGGTTTGCCACCCAAAAGAGAGTTGGATTTTACAATCGACTTGAAACCTAGAACTGAATCAATAGCAAGAACGCCATATCGGATGTCAACGCCTGAGTTACAGTAGTTGAAAATGAAATTGAAGGAATTTTTGGACTTGGGACATATATGTCCAAGTGTGTCACCTTGGGGTGCGCCAGTTATTTTTGTAATAAATAAGGATTGATCATGGAGGCTTTGTATTGACTATCGTCAATTGAAAAAAGCGACAATCAATAACTAATATTCGTCGCCAAGACTAGAAGATTTGTTTGATCAGATGGAATGAGAGACTTTGTTTTCAAATATTGACTTGAGATCAGGATATCACCAGTTACGGATTAAAGAGGAAGATATCCCTAAAACCGCATTTAAGACGAGATTTAGACACTATAAGTTTACATTTTTACCATTCAGACTGAAAAACACCTGGGGGGTATTCATGAGTTTGATGAATGGGGTGTTATGTGAATACTTGGAAAAGTTTGTTCAATTATTCATTGATGACATATTGATTTATTCTCGGATGAAAAAAGAGCATGATGAAAATTTAAGATTGGTACTATAGTGTCTATGAGAAAAGAAATTGTACAAGAGGTTATCGAAATTTTCCTTTTACCAATCGAATATTCATTAATTAGGGCATATCATATCTGGTGAAGGTACCGTTGTGGATCCAACAAAAGTAGAGTCTATTATGGAATGGTCTGCACTGAAAAATGTACAAGAAGTATGCAACTTTATKGGTTTAGAGGGATATTACCATGATTCGTTGAAGGTTTTTCGAAGATAGAAAATCTGATCACAAAATCGTAGAAGAAAAATAAGAAATTTGTATGGACCAAGAAATGCACAGAAGCATTTCAAAGGCTCAATGATTTATTCATGAMAAAACCGATAGTGAAAATCCCCGACATGGACAAGGAATTATTAGTATGCACTAACGCATCCAAGGAAGGTTTAGGTGGAGTTTTGATGCAAGACGATCGAGTGATCTTTTACAATTCAAGGAAATGGATAAATAATGAGGAGAACTAAGCAACACATGACTTGGAGTTATTGGCAATTGCATATTCCCTGAGAGTTTGGAGACACTATCTAATTGGACATAAATTCAAACTAAAGACATATCACGATGGACTGCAACATATATTTATGTAGAGTGACTTGAATGCACGACAAAGGAGTTGGTCAGAATTACTTAGCGAATACAATTTTGAGATTAATTACATTAAGGGAACAATGAACAGAGTGGAAGATGCATTGAGTCAAAGACCACACATATTCTTGGTAATACCTCTCAAGATGAATCTTTGAGAAAATATTCTAGAGTTACATATAAACGATGATTGGTACAAATAGGTTAAGTAAAATATTGAACAAGATACCATTATGGTACCGAAGTTTGAAGGTTATACATTGGACAATGAAGAATTGATGAGGTATAACAACATGATCTATGTGTCGCCTAATGACGAATTAAGAAGTTTGATCTTAAGTGAAGGGCATCGCACAGTGTACATGGCTCATAAGGGAGTCACAAAGATGAAGGAAGACCTCAAGCCTTTATTCTTCTGGAAGGGAATGAAAGAATACATATTTAGTTACATGGAAATATGTCTTGAATGTCAGCAAGTGAAAGTTGAACATAAACATCCGACAAGATTACTACAGCCACACGTCATTCCACAATTGAAATGGGAGGTCATTTTGATGGAATTTATAGTTGGATTTCCACTGATAGCAAGGAGAAATGACTCGATTTTCATGGTAGTTGACACTTTGATGAAGAGTGCACATTTTATTCATGTATGTAAGACATATTAGGTGCCATACATAGCTAGATTTTTTGTCAACAAGATTGTAAGGTTACATGGTGTACCAAGAAGGATCATATTCGATCGAGGTTTGGTGTTTACAGGATGATTTTGGACCAGTTTCCAAGAGGATTTGGGAACACAACTGAAATTTAGTACAACATATCACCCTAAGGCAGACGAGCATACAGAAAAAGAGAACCAAATTTTGGAAGATATGTTGCATATGTGTGTAATAGACCAACATAAACGTTGGGAAGGTTTATTTTCAGTAGTAGAATTTGCATACAACAAAAACTATAAAAGTACCATTAAGATGGCACTATTTGAGGTTCTTTATGGGTGACCATGTTGGACACCATTGAGTTGGGATCGACTTGAGGATAGGGTCCTAGTAGGACCAGAAGTGATCCAAGAAATGGAAGAAAAAATGCAATCAATAAGACAAAGGATTAAATAAGCGCAAGATTGACAGAAGAGTTATGCCGATGTGCATCGCATTGACCACATTTATGAAGTTGGCGACTGAGTTTTCTTATAGGTGAAACTGCACAAGAGTTTGATCAAGTTTGGAAATGATTCTAAACTCTGAAAAATAAAGGACCATGTGGCTTATCGACTAGCATTGTCTGATTCTTTGAGGTGTATGCACAATGTTTTTCATGTATCTATTTTGAGACATTATGTTAGTGATCCTACACATGTGATTGACATGATTTTTTTGCGAGTGTTGAATGAGGGTGCTCTCATGGAAGATTCAATCCACATTTTGGACCATCACATTCRACAATTATGGCGTCGAATATTCGATCAGGTCAAGGTCTAGTGGGACAATTATAGTCCACACTCGGCTACCTGGGAGCACACATATGATATGCGTCAGGAGTTTCCTTACTTGTTTGATATATTAGACATATAAATMTTTTTAGATACTTTTATTTACTTCATTTTATATATTGTACAACTTCATGATGAATTTTAAACCAAGAGGGGGTGTATGTAACATCTCTCTCTACTGAGCACATGTTATTTACTTATTCTTTGAGGACACTTGCGTGCAAGTGCTTTGGTTATAGTACAATGTTTTTTGTTTAGACTATGGATTTTACATGATGATGTTGATGGGTTATGATTTATATTTACTTGATATATGTATTGACAAATTCTATTGACAAGTTTTCCCTGAGTGTGCAAGACACTTGAAAACTTTTGGATGCCGATGGAATCAACGAACTACCTTGGACTCTGGATTGAGTTAGAAAGTGGATTGTGTTGGGTTTGGGTATTCATTATATGAATATGTGACATATGATTGATTTTTTATGATTATTTATATGGATCAGTGACATTTTTTTGTCAATGGATGCATGATGATGATGCTTGCTACTCAGGGTCACATAAGGAGTAGAGGGGCCCTGCAAAGAAACCATATATTGAAGCAGAGGTGTGGCAGTGTCCCTGTCACGGCCTACTATCACTCCCGTCGTGGCTCAAATTGTACTTTAACAATTACCTAGTTCGAGAGGTCCATGAATTTTGTGAGGGAAGACTGAAATAGTCGCTCACTAATATTTCTAAGGGGTGTGCAATAAGGTAGATTCCTTATTCTTTAGAAGCCCTTAGTCTCTCATAAGGTCGCCCAAGTGGAGTTTTGACTCCAAGGGTTGGAAAACTACCAAAACCATTCAAAGGAGAGTGTCACCCTTGGATCACAAAGGTGCATCTTTAAGGGCATGTCGCGTAATTTAAAAACTATAGTCAATGAATCTAGGTGGCCTAGAAAACAATGAATTAATTTGACATTGTCATATTTAAAATAATTAATTAATGAGTAATTTTATTAATTATATATCCAAATGAAAGTCTAAGCCTATTCTAACACTAAGCCTAAGTTTAAGTTTAGTTAGGGGACTAAAATAAAATGTTAAATAAATTAAAATATTAGAGATAAATCAATCTAAAGAAAAGTGAGATAAGTATAAGGAGTTGATACAATGTACATGTGTGCAAGAAAATATTAAAAGGGAATTTTAAAATAAGAAAGAAATAAAATATGAGAGAATAGGTGTACACATAGAATGGTATCTAGAGTCTAGCTACCACTAGTCTAACTAGAAGAAGAATCCTATTTTAACTCTAACAAAGATTTAGTAAGGAGACATTCATTAAATGAGAATCTAGGGAATAAAGAGACAACTAAGAGCAATTTAGGGAAGACATTTGGGAAATGTGAGGAAAAATGACTTTTAATTGAAATAAAATAGGTAATTACTTGTACAAATTGGGGAGAGGGTGACAAGTGTGAGGGTGAATAATCCTAATTTATTTAATTAAAAAGTTAATTAATTGTGCATGAGGACATTTGTCAGTGAGGAAATTCCTATAAAGAAAATGGTCTAGATGGGAAAGGACACACTGGTTATTGGTAAAGTTATGTTGCCAAAATCATTTTGGGATTGTGTTTTACTTGTGAGAGTTGGGTGACCAAGTTTGAGGATAGAGTGGTAGCTTTCCCTTGCGAAGAAAACTTGGTGCTATAGTAGTTTGGGTTTTTTTGCTTGGCCCCTTTGTGAATTGGGGGGATAAGGGGGAAGAAGAGTACCCCTAGTGTTGGATGGGAGGTACTAGTGAATTTTCAACGATTCGAAAGTGGGAGAAAGGAAGGAGCTCCATTTGCTAAAGAACATCTTCGATTCTTCGTCGCCGATTATGGTATTTTCATTTGAGATTTTTAATTTCATTAAGATTTTATTGTATAATAAGAGCTTTGGAAATCCAACATAAATTGTGTTGTAATTATAATTTTGAATTGGTAAGTTCCTTATTGGTTTGAGATCTAGAAGAAAATTTTGATAATTGTTGTCTTTTTAATTTCTTGAAGGAACAATGGCTTCTAGTTGATATATGCAAAAGAAAGTACGAATTTCTTGATCGATGCCCTTGTTTGGCATATCAGATTTTAAATTTAAATTAGTGGTCTATATAGTTGTGAATTTAGGCTGTGGAATGTATCATGTATTCAAGAGAATGTCTCTTTATATAGGTTTGGGTTTGGAAATTCTTGAGTAACGATTTCTTGTATAATGAACTTCCATTAGTGTGTTTCTTACTACCTTTAAATTCCTTAGTTTCTTTTTGCGTGAGTAGTTTAATTTCTGTTGGAAAAAGGGATTATGGTTATGATTGTTGAAATCGTAATCTCTTAGTGTATATTTTCCTTTGTAAATGATTTGGGAATTTATGCAACCATCTTAGAATTGTTAATGCTCTATTTGGAGCCTGCGTTTTCTTTGCCTTCTGTTTGACTTTCGATCGTATCCCTTTCCATTAACCAATTTAGAAAGGAGGTTTGATTTGTATCTTAAAATACAGACCCAATAGAAGTCTCTTGGCTTGCTGTAGGTGTATTGCAAATTTGTATTTACTGTCATGTAGGGTCTTACAAGTGATTTCCACTTGAATGATTAAATTTTAAGATTTTTGTTTGATAATTTTTTGGAAACGAAATTGGCGCTTTATGTTGTCCAAACTGGTAGAAGCTTCTGAAGTTGTGGATTTCCTTTGCTATTTTTTAGAAAAAAAATCTGAGAATCTAATTGAGCGATTGTTGTTTTGATTATTTTTATAGACTAAATTTTACATTTGATATTATTACAATTTGTGGAATGAATTTGGGGGCTACAAAAATAATTTGACTTCCTGAGTGTTTAGTGTTAAATTATTGTCCCTTCCCTTAAAGATTAATAATTACCAAAATCTTATTTGCTTCATGTTTATTTATTTCGAATTTATCATAAATTTAGTTCCATTTCAAGGTCTAGAACAAGTGCCAGATAAGGTGTCAGAATAGGTGTTGGATCCAGGGATGGATTAAGTTTTTTATGGAAATGTTTCTATATGAAAAAAACATGTTAATTAACATGTTCGTGGGTGGTTTACCCATTTCCAATTAGCTGATATTTGTAATGATTTTTCCTCATTTCTAAAACAGTGGTAACATTAGAAGAGTTAACTGTGAGAGGGGTGAGTTGTGATTGTATTGATTGGCTTGGCCTACAAACATTCACTTATCCCTTACCTATCGTTGCCACTTCTTGATAGAACTTGCGTCACATTTATTTTCCCTCCCTCTAAGGCTATACAATTGATAAAATCATTTTTCTGCATGTTGAATTTAATTTAAATTATCACGAATTTGTGTCAGATCCAAGACCAGATTAAGTGTCGGATTAAGGTTTGGATTGAGTGTCAGATTAAGGTCTAGAACGAGTGTTGGATTAAGGTATGGAACAAATTTCGAGTTGTTCTACACATTGGATCAAGGGATGGGATAGATTATGGAATTCCTTATTGTTTTCTTTACTATGGAGATGTAATTTAGCATATGAATAATTTTATTGTTAATTAAGATTGGGTCTTCCTAAATTCTTAAATGTATTTGTAAGTTAGAATTGAGCTCTTTACTTATTGTTTAATTAATACTTGGGTTTTCTTAATTTTAATGGATTGTAAGTTAGTAATGAGTTCTATATATATTGTTAAAAGGACTTGGGTCTTACTTAAATTCTTTATATGGATATGTAGGGCAGCTTGACTTCTATCATTTACTTAGTATGATTGATCTTCTTAAAAGTATTTATTTGGGATAAGTATGTGGGTATACGAAGTCTCGTTATTTTGCTTAATATGTTTTGGATCTTCTTAGTTCTCTTAAATGGGTTTGCAAGTGGCTTGAATTATTATCATTCCTTTTATGATTATCTTATAGTTTTAAAAAGGATACTTAAAGTAGTGATAAATCCTTTATGTGTTGCTTAAGTGGATTTTCTCTTCTTATGGATCCCACTGGATTTATAAATTGGCATTGAATCTTTACGATTGTACTTGCACTTATGATTCTTATTATATTTATGTTTATTCTCTTACTTTATTCCTCTTATATATTTCATGAAAGATTGATTAAGTATAGTGGATTATACTAATGCACCCTGGGAAATTGATGGTTAAGTATGCTTGATAAATCTAGTCTTGAATTGCGGTTTATGATTGAATTAATGGGATTTAGATACCTCCTTGTTCCTCATAATAGTCACCATCCATGACACCTTAAGTTTTCGAAATCAATAAGATGAATCCTAGAATTGAGCATTTCTTATGTGTCTTGGAGGTCCTAACCGTGTAGGATAGGTTGGGTGGGTAGCTTCCTTATGTTATATTTATAAGATATGGTTTATTGAATAATAATTATGTTGCTTTCAATTGATTGTGATGAAATTTATTGTGTAGTTATTAATATTTGTTATGACGCATTTTCACTTGTACTAACGCTTTTTCAAAAAAAAAATATTTATCTCTTTGTACATCATTAATTGTTGTCATAATGGAAGGGACATTACAGGGAAGTAGTGTGGCCAACCTTGAAAAGGATCATAAAAAATCAGAGCATAAGTTGAGAAATGGGTGTCTAGAAAAGACATAGTCAAATCCCATATATGAGGTCACTTCAAATCGAATTAGGGAATATATCCAATATATGAAGGACCATTATGTGATTGTCAAGTATATGGTAATATGGCCATCGAAAAATGATTTGATGGTTTGGGTGCACATACAATGGAAAATCAAGGGGCAAGTAGACCTAAAGCTTGGATCTAAGGGTTTATTTATTGTAATATTCTTTTGCGTAGAGGATAGAGACTGAATCTTTGAAGGAGGGGGATTACTTATTTAATTCATTAGGCCTCCATCTCCAGTTTTGTATAGAACAATTTTCTCCAGAGAAAGAAGACTTTACGGAAGCCCCAATTTGGATCCACATGTATTCACTTCTGTAATAGTTTTGGGACAAAGAAATCCTAGAAGGTCTAGAGAATAACTTATGATCCTTCATAAAGCTATCAGAAGGTACCAAATATGGAAGGTATACCTCATATGATTGAATTTTTATTTACATGAACATAGTAGGGTCACTTCTAGATTCAATCACCATATCATTCCAAGACAAGGAATGTATACAAACACTAGATTACGAACATATCCCATTTAGATGCCGAAAATTCCATGAGAACAAACACTTGTTCAGAGAATTCCTCTTGAATGCAAAAAGCATAGTTAATAAGACAAAGAATCAGCGGGACAAGGAAGGATACACAAAGGTACCATAATAAGAGGAATAATGGATGAAAACCACAATTAAGAATCAAATATCTAATTAAGAATGTAAACATATTCCAAGTGTTAGTTCATGCAAAACAGAGGGAATCGAGTAAGGAGTGTATGGTCAAGGAACAAAAATTAGAAAAACAAATGATAATGGTGAAGAGGAACAACTAAATAGAATAAATAAATATGTAGAGACAACAATGTCAATAAATGAGGAACCACAAATCAACATGCAGGAGAATGATGGAAATGAGGAGTCCTAGGAAGAGTGGAAAGGGGATATGGGAAATCAAGAAATGGAACACAATGAAAAATAAATAAAAATGAAAGAAATGATAGTAGAACATGGATAAAATAACATAAATAATATTCTATAAGGCCAACTCATAGGATTTCATAGGGATCTATTAAAAAAGAGAAAAAAAAAATTAGGAACGCGGGGGAAAACAATGTCATCCTATGGAAATTTGGTAATTAAACCCAATGCACTAAATCCTTTGGATAAACCAGGGACACATGAGAAGAACCGAGGGATAAAGTCTCAAAACAAAAGATTGAAAATACAATGACCCTCTTGGTCGATTCCAGATAGTGAATAGGCCTCCCAAGTAAGTATTTCCACCCACAACCTAGGTTTTCAAATGAAGCTCATATCATGGAATATGTGAGGTCTTAATGCTCAGGAAAAAACCAATATCATGTTACTTCAAGAAACAAAATTTAATAAAACCTATATGAATATAATAACAAAACAAAACATGGGCTAGATGTGAAGGGGAGGTTGTTGGAACTGAAGGAGCCTTAGGGAACTTGGCCATCTTATGGGATCCATAGATTGTAACTATAGTTATATGCTCGAGTTCTGAGAGACTCCTAATGGGTAGGTACAAAATGAATGGGTTAGTGGAAAGGGGATATATCACTAATGTGTATGGTTTTCAAACTCCGACAATGAAAAAGGATTTTCTGGAGTCCATAAGCTTATTAGGAGGGATGTTAAGAAATCATCCTTGGATTATAAGCGGGGGGGGGAGGGGAGTTTCTATATGATCTCATTCTTCCAAAAGAAAAATGGCGAGGTGAAATGGATGGATTTATAGAATGAAGCCTTCAAAATTATGATAGAAACATTGAGATCGATAGATTTTCCTTCTAGGAGTGCATATATACTTGGAATAAAATGAGGGGGGGAGAACACCAGGTAGTATTCTACTCGGATGGGGTTTTAGTCTCGAAGACTATGTCTCACATCTAATAGGTCATAACAATGGAAATATTTCCATTCAATATATCTAATCATTGACCTATGGTACTTTCATGGAAATGTAACCCAAACCCAAACCATTTAGTTTTGAAATATTTTATATTGAAAATATAAAATTTCTATCTAAACCTGGATAACAAAGTTGAAAAAGAAGGATTTCATGAACACATTTGAAGAGAAAGAAAATATGGAATGAGATATGGAGTAACTCCAAAAAGAAATTATAGAAAGATGAAGTATAGAAGAATTAGGGAGAAAGGAAAAATAACTTAATAATGAAATTGAAAATAGAGACAAGAAGGAAGAGATTCTCTTGAAATATAAGTCTAGGATTCGATGGTTGAAGAAAGGAGATAGGAACACACAATTATTCCATATATCATTACTATAAAATAGGAATAAAAAACAAATTGTGAGGTTGAAGTCAAAGGCAGGGGTGAATATTGAGAAACAAGAAGGCGTTAGGAGAGAATTGGTTTCTCACTTCTAGTTTCTCCTAAAGGAACTAGAGTTAGATCGAGAGGAATCCATTGAGGCTATTGCTAGCGCCATCCAAAATCTAGAATTTCAGGAGAATAATCCGAGCCTTATGCGTTTGATACCCCTAGAATAGGCAGAGAGGATGGTGACGTAATTGGCTTCAGGAAATATATAGGGTTGGATGTCTTTACGATAGACTTGTTCTGGATCTGTTGGGAATTTTTCAAAGAAGATATATGGGAGGCAGTGGAGGAATCGAGGACCTTTGGTTCAATTAGACATTCAATGTGATATTCACCAAGTTGATACCTAAGGAATGAGAATAAAATACAATAGATAATTTTCACCCTATCTCTCTTTATAATATTTTCTACAAAGACGTAACCAAAATTATAGCTAATAGACTGAAACCTATCATGAATAGAATTGTATCCCTTGAACAAGGAGGTTTTGTAGAGGGTAGACAAATTCTAGATGGCATTATTGTTTCCCATGAAGAAATCAATTTCTTAAGACAAATTAAACAACCTGGTATGATCATTAAACTTAACATGTCAAAATCATATGATCTCTTGAACTAGACCTTTCTCCGTCAAATGATGGAAACCTTCAGGTTTTGTGATGAATGGATAAATTGGGTATGAATCTGGTATCAATATCATTCTTTTGTATTCTTTTTAATGTATCCCCATTGGGAATATTCAATCCATCAATAGGAATCATACAAGGAGACCCTCTATCCCATTTCATATACAATATAATGGAGAAGGTCTTGGGTGAGTTTTAAAAAGTGCAATAGAGGAAGGGTCACATAAGGGGATTCCAATGGATTCCCAACTAAATCCTCTTTCCCATCTAAAATTATTTGATGAAATACTCCTAATGGGGAAAACCATAGTAAGGGAAGACAAAACTATCAAAAAATTATTTTATTTGTTTATGACATCCTCAGGGGCCCTTATTAATCAAGAAAAATATCATGTATTCTTTTTCAACACTCTATTGATCATTTATATAAATATAGAAAGGATGGTGGGTGTTTTGAGGGCGGTCCTCCACTCCAAATATTTAGGTGCACCTTTGATGGTAAAATCCATTTAGAATGTTTCATGGGAGGATATTTTAGCCAAATTGGAAGAAAAAATGACCAGTTGGACCCATAGATTTTTGACCCTGCCAAGCATAATTCTCTTGATTGAATGGGTCCTTCTATCTATGTTGTTATATGTGTTCTCTAGTTTTTCATCCCTTGGTAACATAATAAAGAAAATTAGGAATCCTCATAGTGCCTTTTGTGGGAAGTGGAAAGCAAAGGAAAAACATGGGCTTTGGTAGCTTGGGATAAGGTGTGTTGGCCAAAGGATAAAGGAGGATTGGGCATTAAGGACCTAGCTATTATGTGGTGGGCCTTAGTATCCAAAATATAGTGGAGATGGCTTAAGGGTTAGTCTAATTTATGGGCTAATATTTTGAAAGATAAATATGCTAGTGACATTCCCAAAGCTTAGTTAATAAGAATGTAGGGGGACTACCCAGGTATTTAATATGGAACAATGCCTAGAATAACACAAAAGTGATTCAACAAAATTCCTTTTGGGAGATTCAATTTGGGAAATCATCCTTGTTCTGAGATTATTATTGGGAATAATAACCAATCATAGGAGAGGATACCAAATTTCTATAGGTAAGAGAATATTTGATCAATGAAGGTTAGGTTCAGGTTTCACAGTATTGGAAAGATCCCCAAGAGAATGCAATACCTAGCGGAATAATATCTAAAAGGTGTGAGGAATGGTTGGTCATTTAGAATGAAAAGGTAAATACATATTTATAAGCATAGATGAAAATGAGGGTGATTCAATTCAGAGAGGGTCTGTATATTTTGAGGTGGGGGGAAAAAGTAGATGGTAATTTTCAAGTGAGAGATGCTTATAAAGTTATTTCAAAAGGAATGAGTGGTGAAACTTCATGTATATGGATGAAGGTATGGAGCTATAGGGTGTGGCCCAATATAACATCCTTTTTATGGTTGGTGGTCATAAGGATGACTCTCACTTGGGATCGTCTAACTATGAAAGGGTTTGAGGGGCCCTAAATCTTCCTAATGTGTAGAAAAAATGAGGAAACAACATATCATTTTTTCAATAACTTCGGTGAATCCTTTATTCTCTAGGGAAAAAAGGAAAGAATTTTTATATAGTTGGACAGGGTCAAAGAATATAATCATAACACACTATATGGATGGCGACACAAAATTTTTAGTAACTGTATTCTCAATAGGGCGTGGACTCTCTATCTAGGATTTATTTTCTATAATATTTGGAAAGAAAGAAACATAATAGTTTTCAAGGATCAACAACATACCACAAAGAGGATTTGGAAACACATTTAAACTAGCATCTAGGAATCGATAAATATAATTAGATGGATGAGATATGATTGGGAGATTTCGGGAGTAGAGGCAATCATCTTTTAAAATTGGCAATTGGAACTATGTCATGGATAGCAACCACTGCAAATTAAATGTTGTATTCCAGTATCAATGGAGGAATGGATCCATCCTCCAGTGTATCACATCAAGTTAAACTTTGATGGGTCATCCAAAGGAGACCCAGGTCCAATAGGAGCAGAGGGGGATTTCCAAAACTCGGTAGGGGAGATTGAGTTAATTTATGGTGTAAATATATGCCATAAATCCAACAATGGTGTAAGTTGGTTGGGATTTTGATAGGGATCCAATTATCATTTCAAGGAGGATACACATTGCTGGTAGTATAACAAGATTCTCATATGTTGATCATTGCACTGGAAAATATGGGGAATGGAGTCAAGTTGGATAAAATCTCTAAAAAATGGTGATTGTCCTATGGTTTTCATATGGTAGTGGAAATGATAAAAAATAATTCCAACAATAATTCCTTCTCATGCACTTATAATGGAAAATACCCTAGCAGACTATCTGGCTAACATTGGGGTGGAGAAAATCAATTGAGAAGAGGTATAGCAGTGGTTGGAGGAAATACTTATCCACATTTCAAGAGAATGTGAAAGGATCAATTGTATGGACAATCCTTACGTGGATGGGGTGAACACGGGTGGTGTTGTATTCTAAGAGAAAGTATGAGAGTGTTACCGTTAGTTCGTTATCTAGAGTATTATATATGTTACAGTATTATATACACACACATAGACATACATGGAAGAATACACAAAGTAGTGGGAAAACCAACAATATGAAATTTATTATGTACAAGAATAACCAACCTTTCTCTATTACATAGTCACATATATATACTTGTCTTGTAGTTACATATCAGTTAAAAATTCTTAACTGCTTGGTCAGTCGACTCTAATTTTCTATTCGATCAAACATTGTACTCCAATTATGTAGTCAACTGGTGGGTCTAGTTAGCATGGTCGACTAGCCCCTACGATATCTCCCCCCTCTTCGATTCCTTGTTCATCTCGAGCAAGGGGGAGGGGGTGACTATTACATTGATAAGAATTTTTAGAGAGAAAGGTTACAAAAAAATCTTAGAATGAGAGAGAAAATGTTTAAAATGGATAGTGTTGACTCAAAATCTTGTCACCTATTATAAAATCCTGTAAATTATTGCAGGGCCTATTTATTTATACTATGATATAATATTAATAGGTGGGATCCCCTAGAAGAAATCACATAAAAGTTTACTTTCAAGGATTTCTCACAACATACATACATATATGATCAATAGTATTGTGATGAAAGTTTAAAGGTCATGATTCTTATCACAATATGATGGTTGGATACATTTTAGTTTGATGCACAACATTGATAATGACTTCACTTCGTTCTTTAGCTTTTAGTGAATAAGTTATTGCAACATATATAACCTTATTCGTATGATTGCATATGAAAAATGATTGTAATCATTTTTCTTTGTTATTTATCACGAGTGAATTTTACACTTGATGTCCATTCAAAAAGAATTAGGTATAAGGGATCAAGCATGACTTTATAATCCATACATATGAAAAAGGTTTATGTAAAATATGCAAAAATCATTTTTTAAAGAAGTCTTGGTCTAAGATTATACTATGGATACATTTTATAAGACTTTATATCTAAAGGGGATTGATATCAAATTATGTTTGAACTTTCATACATAAACATGGCTTTAAATTGGGCTTTCATATAAGTGGCACATATGATATGATCGCGAATGGAAAAAGGTGTTGGGTATTACATGGTATTCATATATAGTATTGGTTACATATGGTTGATATTGAAAATGATTAAACCCTAGCCTATTCATGTGGGTGACAACTTGATTAGTTATTATGAAGTGACAAGTTTGATGGCATGAGTGAAAGGTTGATATTGCACATGGTGTTGTGATTACATGGCAGTTAGTTTCAGCCTGTGATTGGTTAATATGGGATATCATGGCGCAAACCCCCTTCCCTCCAAAGGGATACTCGAACTCCCAGTCTTGGATCGTTTGAAGTAGTGAGTCAGAGCGACTCCTTGGGTCCCTGCGGGCACCCGAAACCACTCTTCACACACACATAGATCCTTTCCCAAACAACCACGGCTATGACTGTTGGCCTATATCTTCATTGTTCGGGCTTAGGGGATATCCCAAAATCTTCCCTCAACTTCTCCCGAAACGCGCTCCTACAAGTCTATGGGATTCCACCATGCATTTCCTTAGATTAGTCACCCTGCAATGGTTTGGGTCTCGCAACTTTGTGAAACTCTAGCGCTCTCATCCACGGACCTCCGGACTCCATATTTTTGAATTCCTTTATCCACTGCCATGTGTTCTCCCCTCAATCAATGACTGAGGTTAAGTTTCTATTTCAAACTTCACGACTCTGATTTCGGCAAGTCTTTAAAATTCCTGAACTCCGAAGTGTTGGAACACCTTACGACTACCCTTTGCATAGTTCTTCCATATATGATGGTATTTAGTCATTCATCTCCCTCTGAAATGGATCTTTTCCACTACCTCTATGGAGCTTCAGGGACTTCTCTTCTTGAAGAGTTTCCACCGCTCTCCCTCCTAAGCTTTACTTCTTTGATTTCCTCTTATTCCTTTGAACACTATCTTCTACACTTAGTCGAAATCTTGACTTGTGCACGCTTTGCAATGAGTCTCTCTCATGTTGAACTCCTTCTGATCTTTGAGTTTGAGACTCTATCACGCACGCCTTGCAGACACTTATGCACTCCTTGCACATATAAGTCCTCGTTATCTCTTCTGAGATTATGAGTTGAAAAAGACTCAGTCACGCACTCCTTGTGGACACTATGCACACCTTGCACTCTTTCAAAGAAGAGACACAATTTAAACTTATTCACCATTCATAGTGACTTGTACACTCAACTCTGCAAATGCATTCATAGATACAAGAACAAGGAATAACAGAGAACTGAAAGTAAACAAGGGTCTACCATTCATTCATTCAGATAGACACAATAATAACAAATAGTTGGAACAACATTTCTTTGATGTATTCATTCAAGTGAAACTTACATACATTCATACAATGCTTCTCTGTATCTCCCATCTCTTGACTATAATGGAAATCTACTCTCTTAGATTCAACAACCTTTCAACAACTTCTAATAGGCAATAATACAAATCTTTATACAAAGGGTTCTCTTCGATCCTTTCCCTCTAACTACTTTACACTATCCTATCGAAATTAAATTCTATCAACTACTTGACATCTACTACAATGAATATCGAGTCAAACAGATAAGAGTGGGCGCTCCAAATCTATACTGCGATCCTTGTCATTAAAACAAAATATATCCCCCCACCAATGTTACGTGATGGCTCAGCCTTCGATCATTAAATATGTTCACAACTCAAAAAGATTTGTCAGATATTACATTAATACACTATCTTTGAAATTCAAAACATTTCAAAATATGCGCTAGTGCCCCCAACTATCTTCCACGTGCATGGTTTGCTGGCAATGCTCCTGCATTATACTCCTCTGGCTGAAAAATTCATGGACTCCTATCCATGAGATTCTATACTAATTTTCCATGCTTTTGGATGTCTTCTTCACCAAACCAACTGGCATCTTCTATGGGTCATCCTTTCGACTTTACCAAATACTCAAAATGCGTTTTCCTTCTGGTCTTCTTACCAACTCGTTGATCTATGATCTTCTCCATTTGTATCTTCTCTGCTACAGGAATCAGATTTCTCCACTAGATTTATCCTCGATATTATAACCCTTCGGTTCTATCTTCCCTATAAGGATACAAGTCTACAATATTGAATATGAGTGATATGCCCACATCTTTTGGCAACTCTAATTCATAAGCATTCTCCCCAAATCTTCTCAAGATTTTACAAGGCCCTATATTTTTCAACTTCAACTTATTATATGTTCCCCTCGGGAGCCTATCTCTCCTCAAATGTGCTAGAACTTGATCTCCACCCTCAAATTCAAGTTTCCTCCTGTGTTTATCAACTCTGCGTTTATATTCATTGTTTCTCTTCTTCAATTGTTCCCTAATCTGATTATGAAGTTCTTTCATTTATGCGACAAAGTCTTCATCTCTTGCACTCCTAAACTCGCTCTACTTCAGATCTCTCAACTTCGACACTCCTCTCGGATTCATCCCATACACAATTTGAAATGGGATTTTCCCAGTTCTTTTGTTCATCGAGTCATTGTATGTGAATTCTTCTTGTTCTAGAATCTGATCCCACTGACTATGGTGTTCAGTGACCAAACTCCTCAGCAAATCTCCTAAGATTTTATTCACCACTTCTTTCTATCCATCTGTCTGTGGGTGATATGCAAAACTAAAAGATATCTTTGTCCCCAACTTTTTCCACAACGTCCTTTAGAAAATACCAACAAATTTGGTATCCATATCTGAAACTATTCTCCTGGGCAATCCATGGAGTCTCACAACCTCCTTGAAAAACAAATTTTCATCACTGGTCTTATAGCATGGGATAAAGTGTGCCATCTTTGAAAATATGTCCACCACCAAAAATATGGAATCACTTCCACTTTGTTTCCTTGGCAATACCAACACAAAATCCATGCTTATTGCATCCCAAGACCTCTCTGGAATAGGCAATGGCTGATACAACCCAATGTTTTTCTTCTTCCCCTTGGCATACTGACAAATCTTACACTTGTTCACAAACCTCTTCACCTCTTCTCTCATTCCTAGCCAATAATATGAACCATTTAATTGAGAAAATGTTTTTCCATGGCCTAAATATCCATCTAGACCTCTTCTATGCTTCTCCTTCAACAAATCCTCCCTCATCGAGCATATTGGTATGCACAAATGGCACCCTTTAAACAACAACCCATCCTGAATCACATATTAGTCCCACTGGTTTCTGTCTCTGAGTACAAGATTCGCACACACTTCATATTCTTCTCTGAAACCTGGATCAATGTGATACATGTCCTTAAGGTGATCAAAACCTAAGGTTCCAACTTGAAATTCCTGTAGAATCAAAATTATCCTTCTCAACGCATCATCAACCTTGTTAGCATTACTAGAAATGTGCTTAATAACAAAAGTGAAAATTTTCATGAATTCTATCTACTTGGAATGTCTCTAGTTTAACTTCTCATGTCTAGTTATGAATTGTAAAGCGTGGTTATCGCTATAAAAAACAAACTCCTTTGGTACGAGATAGTTCCTCCACTTCTTCAAGGATTGGATTATGGCATAGAATGCTTTGTCGTATGTGGAGTACTTCTTTTTAGATTCATTCAACTTCTCATTGAAGTATGGAATAGGTCTATTATCTTGACTTAAGACCACTCTAATTGCAACTCCACTCGCATCGAATCTCACCTGAAATGTCTTCCTGAAATATGGTAGTACGAGAATCGGTTGTTCCGTTATTTTCTCCTTCAGTATATTGAAGCTCCTCTCAGCCTCTTCTATCCATTTTAAAGACTTGTGTCTTTTCTTCAATGTATCCATCATTTGAGAGCTAATCTCGCTAAAATTTCTAATGAACTTCCGACTCATTAATCCATGGAAGCTTCTTACCTCAAATATATTCATTGGTGATGACCACTCTCTGATCGCTTTCACCTTTTCGGGATACATCTTCAATTTATTCGAATAAATTGTAAAACCCAAATATATGAGTTTTGTCTTCATAAAAGAGGAATTTTTTAGATTAATCAACATCTTCTCTTGCTGCAACCTCTTCATCACCAATGTCAAATGTCTCAAATGCTCCTCCTTATTCTTGCTAAATACCAGTATATCATCCATATATAAAATCATGAATTTTCCAATGAAGTCTTTCAACACTTCATTCATCATCCTCATAAAAGTACTCAGAGCATTCGTTAAGCCAAACGACATGACAAGCCATTCATACAACCCCTCATTTATCTTGAATGTTGTTTTCCACTCATCACCTTCCCTCATTCCTATCTGGTGATATTCACTTTTCAAATCTATTTTTTAAAAATAATTAGCTCTGCTTAGTCAATCCATCAAGTCATCCATCCTTGGCAATGGAAATCTGTATCTGATGGTTATCTTGTTCATGACCCTTGAGATAGTTTTTATCCTGGTATCAAGTCAATGTGATGAATGATACTTCTGATAGGTGGCAATGATCTTGGAAACTCATCCACTACTATGTCAACAAATTTATCTAGCAGTTCCTGAACTTCCTCCGGAAAATATTCCATCAAAGTACTGGTAAGGATGACCCTCGACTTCCTTACTACAAGAAATTGCATCTCATGTTCCTTATTTACCTCATTTAGGAGTTCCTTCCCACTCATGAGAAATATGTTGGGGCTAGATTCATATTTCACTTTATTTTCTTCAATTCGCAGCAACATGTGTGCCTTACCAATTTTCTCCAAAGTATAGGTGTTCCTCCTCCCATCAAAAATAACATTTATTTCGTATTGCCAGGGTCTCCCCAAAAAAACATGACATACATCCATGGGAATCACATCACACAGGGTATCATCCCTATTTCCACCTATTTTGAAGTCAACCAGGCATTTCTTAGTGACTATTACTTGATGTCCTTTCTACAACCATGAGACTTTGTACGGTGTCAAGTGGGTAGTTGTCTCCAAATCTAGATTCTCCACCACCTCCATGAATACTAATTTATCAGTGCTTCCACTGTCAATTATTACTTTTCAAAATATGTCCTTCGTTTTGCAAGTTTTCCTGAACAAATTGTTCCTTTGCATTGGCTTTTCAGTCTTTGGATTTTGCTTCAAGATAAACTTCTTCATCATCAAGGATTCCCCATCCTCTACACCTTATTCCTCAACATCGCACTTTTGCGCTTTTGAAATGTGAGCTTCACCTCCTCCTTTATTCCTCTCAGGACAATCCCAAGACATATGTCATGCTTTACCAC
The DNA here is from genome assembly GCA_010110895.2 of Picea sitchensis. Taxonomy (NCBI): domain Eukaryota; kingdom Viridiplantae; phylum Streptophyta; class Pinopsida; order Pinales; family Pinaceae; genus Picea; species Picea sitchensis. Next base: position 93,637 of record SNQJ01S0011078.1, read on the forward strand.
AGGCATAACACCTCACTTGTCTTGCTCTGCCTCTTCCTCTTCCTCGGGGAAAATATTTTCTACCACCACTCTGCCTTCCTTGGGAACTTCCTCCTCTCTCAGAGTTACTATTTGGTTTCTCCACCTCGTCTTTGGGATTCTTTTTTTTATCCTAGGAAACCCCTTTGTCTTTATTAAAGGTTCGACCTTTGTTTTGTTGACTCTGCTTCCTAACCAACTTCTCTTCTTCCTTCACCACAATCTGATACACATCCTCTACTGTCCTAACTGTCGTCATGCCGATTTCATCCCGAATATCATATCTCGGGCCATTGATGTATATGGAAAATTTCTCCTCGTCTCTCTCTCTTTGTCCAACCCTGATGTTCTATCTATAGAACTCCTTTGTGTACTCCTTCACAGTCATCCCTTTCTGTCTTAGATTTTACATCCTCTTGAACAGATTTATCTGGTAATACTTGGGCATGAATTTTGCCTTTAGCTTGGATACCATTCTATCCCAACTCTTAATCTTATGTTTTCCTTTACTCCTTATGTCGGCCTGTAGTTAATCCCACCACAGTGTTCCATGTCCTTTCAACCTAGTGACAACATGTCTCACCTTTTTCTCCTCCTCAACATACTCATAGTCGAAGTACTTGTCCATTGCTCATATCCAGTCAAGTAATTCTTCTGTGTCTAAGTTACCTTCATACAATGGGGCATCAATATTCTCTCTGGATCCCAAATTGACAACCTCTCTCAACAAGTGTTCTTTTGTATCATCCTCAACCACTTCTTCTTCAACTTCTATTTCTTGATTTTCTGCCTCGCTGGCATCTCCAACATCAGGTGCTCTTCTTTGTGTTGTTTCCATGGCATCCAGCCTTGCTCTGAGCTCTCTCATATTTATTTCCATAGCTCTATTTTATACAGGTGGGTCAACACGTCTTCTAGGCGGCATTGTACTGATGCTTCTGATACCTCTTGTCGATATCAACTTACCTCTTTTCCTACAGAATTCAATTTTGTACTCGCTTTGATACCACTCTTGGTGAAAAACCCCTTCCCTCCAAAGGGCTACTCGAGCTCCCGGTATTGGATCGTTTGAAGTACTGAGTTGAAGTGACTCCTTGGGTCCCTGCGGGCACCTAAAGCCACTCTTCCCACACACAGATCCTTTCCCAAATGACCACAGCTATGAATGTGTGTTACATACCCACTACCCAAATCAAAATTTTGGGTTTAGTTCTCAACAATGAGAATCCCCGAATCTTGTAGACGCAAAATTCCAAACCCGGTCCACGGGTCTTTCATTCACCTATACTGCTACCTTCACCTACACCATAGTCTTCCCTGATCCCAATTTCAGGTTATCGGGGTTTCGTCTTTCCCGTAGTCAAAGGTTCTTGTACTCTGTAATTCTCGATGGCC
>SNQJ01S0011078.1:96070-129665 GCA_010110895.2 Picea sitchensis
CCCCCCTCCGCCCAGCGATTTGACTGGTAAAGTCTACGAAGGTATACATACCCTACCCCCCTCTGGATTTGAACCTGTGACCTCTTAAGAGGAAACACATGCTCTTAACCATTAGGCCCACTCAGGCTGTATTTCATAATAATAATAATAATTTATTTTTAAGGTCACGACCAAGCCAGCACACCAAATTGGTGTATGAGACCCCCTTGTTTGTGGGACAAGAATCCATATTAGCTATACAAGTGATGACTAGATTCGACCCTTGGTCGTGGTCAAATTCTAGGTTTGAAGTTTTGATGTGAAGTGGTGGTATATTAACTTTTTTTTTGATGAGATGAAGTCAGGTTTGAACCCAAAAATTTATCATTTAATTTGGATTTTGAATGAACGCATACAAGCTATTGGTTTTTCTTCCGACTAGTAAATGTTTTGGTCAACTTGAGTTTTGAACTTGTGACCACATGAAAAATGTCTTGAATTGGTTTTGAAAATCTATGCCAACTATTTTTCCCTTATGACTTATAAAACCATGAAAATATTTTGTCAATAAGTACAATATATGGGTGTAGTTCCTCATTAATTATGGATTTCTAGATTTCGGACTCACATTCATATTTTTGTAATTTAATCCATTTAATAGTTTATGTACAATGATATGCAAATTGGTATCGTTTGATTGGGTCTAGGAAAAATTCAGGGATGATCCCATGTTTTTTGGGGTATTTTTTTATGTTAGCATGCATATGGGTTGTTATATGGTTTTACAATAGTGCTATTTGAATTCTAAGTGTTGAAGAGTTTGCATTGAGATTTAAACTCATAATTGTGAGAAAGATAATTGAGTTGATGATTTAACAGAGTTTTAGTTTTCATATTTGAACACAAGGTTTGAGGTCAGATATTGTTTAAACAAACTTATTTTTAGAACTTTTATATTTATAGTCACCTAGTTGAATTGATTTCAAGAAGTATCTGGAAGAAATATTATGACTATATGCACTCTCTATTGTCTATGTTCTTGTTGAAAGGTCATGTTATGCATTAAACTTTGCATACTACAATGTATCCTAGACCATCACATCCCTTTGGGATTTCTTTTTAAGAGTTGTAAGTTGTTTCAATCAAGATTCTGGTTACTTTAAATAAACTCATAATATTCTTGAGATTTGGAAGTTGACAAAGATATGAATTGAAATTGTTAAGTTTGATGATACAAGCTTATTAAATATAATGAATATTTGGAAAAGGGGTGGAAGTTTGATATTATTTTTTTTAAGTTATTTTTATTTTATTCATAACAGAACAAAATCCTCTCATAGTATATAATTTTCCATTAATTATTCCCAAAATCCTAAAGCATACTTCATTAATTTCTTAATTTTTCTTCCCTTGTTATAAAAATAGAAAAGAACTTCCAAAGAAGGGTTTTGTTGGCATATTGGTATGCATAGTCTTTATGCTTGAACAATTGATGTAATTTGAATGAATCATGGGATGTAGCAAAAAATGATTTATAGAGCCTGTTGAAATGAATTTACTTGTTAAGCCCAAAATCGTGGCACATTACCCATTAATTGGGGCATATTACATTAGTATTTATATTTTATTTATGTCAGTTTGGGTCCATTAGTTGTAATTGTACCTCCTAGTCTGCTATATATACCAAGGAGGCCTTTTCATTTGGAATAATCTTGTAGTTGTGAATTCATGAGATGTATAAGGAGGTTTCCTCATCGAAGAGGCTTATTATCTGAATTTATCTCTTTTTAAAGGTGTGGAGTACTTATTCCGAGGATTTTATGCTATTTTGATATTTGGTTCTTAACATTTGGTGTCAAAGCTACACAATCCTCGAGACTGGCTTCTTCAAAACAAGTATTCTTTGCATTTTCACTCCCAATTTTTTTCAGCATTGTTTTAGGTTCTAAAATTTTTACAGTACGAAGGAGAAATAGTGAAGTATCTTGTTTACAAATTTCATCCCTTGATTCATTGTACTATTAAAGTTATTCTCTGAGGAAATTAGGGTTTTTGGTTGGTCCATATTTCATTCTAAATCAGGTGTTCTTGGGAAAAATGTTATATATAAATCTACAAAACTCCAAATTGTGTGAGACTTGTTCCATTGTTTAGGGTATAGACTGAAGTTTTACTGGTGAAAATTTCAAGTTTGGAAGCGAAGACAATGACATGAGGAAGGTCGTACAAGTTCTCTCTCCTTAAAGGAAAATAATCATCACATATTGGGAAGGTTATCATAAAATTCTCTTGGAGAATACAATATTGGTATAACCTTGGGTTGTAAAGAAGAAACATCATGCTACCTCACACCAAAATTTTAGACTCAGAAAGGCCGAAATTGCAAAGCTACAACAGAAGAAAGGTCAACTAGAACAACAGTCTCCAAATCAGGGTTTTAAAAGGTGCTTTTTTGTTTTTGAAAATTTGCATATCTTTTGAATAGAAGATCCAATTGAGGTGATTCAAAAAGTGGAATAAAGTGGGATAAAAGTAGTATCACATACATTTGGAAGAATAATAGGGATTTTTAGGTACAAACGTATTCGAGTGTCTCTAAATGTAGGATTTTTCATTACTTGTCAGCGCTACAATCTAAGGACAGTGTGGTTCTTCCACGTACCTAGAGTATATTGGAAGGACCCTTTATAATGGTTGTGCATTAGACATCAATACTATGGATTTGAGCTCCCACGTACTTAGAATATATCAAGAGACCCCCTATAATCCTGACACCAACCGATTAAACCATTTGGTCGTCTTATTTCTATAGTACACCAAGAACAACACTTGGGGAGATCACTCTTTAATACATGGGTAGTCAGATAGTATGGATAAGGGCATGGTCAAGCATCCTTAGTTAGTGCCATGATATATTGGGCTCAATACTATTGTTGGACCCCACACATATATCAAAGAGATATAGCACATGACACTCCCTTGTCTATGAGGACCTCTGCCTAATCTAATTAGGAATTTGTAGCAACTCGCTCTTATGCACACTTGATGTGACTTGTTATTTGAGGACACTTGAGTGAAAGTGATCCAGTTCATTATATGATTGACTGATTCACTTATGGATTATGATGATGAGACTATGGATTATGATGTTATGTCATGTTATTTATGTATAGCCAGGTCCTATTGACTAGTTTCTCCTGAGTGTGTAGGACCCTTGACAGATTGAGGATATCAATGACATCGATGAACCTCCTTGGACTCCTGATCAAGTCAGGGAGTGGACTGTATATGGTTTGAGTATTTTTGTATTTCATATTTGACATATGACTGGGTATGTTATAATGTTGTTTATGGATCGTTGAAATTTTTCGTTGATGGATGTAGGATGACGATTGCTTGCTAATAAGACACACATTTGGAGTAAAGAGGTCATGAATGACAATCAAATATTTTGAGGGAGAGGTGTGGCAACAGCCTTTCCACATCCTACTAGCACTCTCATCGTCGATCAAACTGTAGGTTAACAATTACCTAGTTCGAGAGATCCACGATGTCATGAGGGCAGACTGAAACAGTCGCTCACAAATATTTTGAGGGGCACACAATAAGGCATGTTCCTTATTCCTTAGAGGCCCTTAGTCTCCCACAAGGTCACCTGACGAAGTATTGACTCCAAGGGATGGATGTCTACCAAAATTATTCAAAAGGCGAGTGGCACCCTTGGAGAACGAAGTTTGTCTTGAAGGGAACGTCGCATGAATGAAACACGAATGAAGGCGAGTGGCACCCTTGGGGCATGTAGTGCATCTTGAAGGGAATGTCGTGGTTTGTAAACACAAGTGAGTCAATGAAGCTAGGTGCCTACAAAATGATATATCATTTTGACTTGGTCAGCCTTAAAATAAATGGTGTATGAGTAAAGTTTCATAATTATAAAATTTCCCTTAATTTTGTTTTGCTAAGCCTAGTTGGAATTAGAGCATAGGTCTAATTGACGTATAAGGACTAAAACTAATTAATCAATTAATAAAATGGGGATGAATACAAATCAATTTAAAAATTTAAAGGAGAAAGAAATTATCAAAAATTTAATTGTTGGTTATGTGCAAAACTTGCTAATTTAGAACTTGGACAAAAAGGGGAAAAATTAAATGCAAAAGGAATGTGGAAGATAGAATGGAATCTAGTCTAGAGAACTTTCCAAATTAGAAATCAACTAATCTTTAAGAAAGGTGTTAGTGATTAAAGGAATGTGAGGGAATAAAGGGACATCAAGGAGCATTTTTAGGAACGCTTTTAGGTGGGTGAGGGAAATTGGCAAATTAATTTAATTATTTAAATGAAATTCTGGTGCAACTAAGGGATCAAGTGACAAGTGTACGAGGGATAATTTTTCCTAATTAATTTTTAATAAAATGAATTTAATGTGAAAATTGAAGTGTCACTAAGAAGAAATATATAAAATAAATGGTAGACAAGGGGTATGGATCACGACTAGTATGCATAAGGTTATGCTGCCGAATTTTTCTCTTGACTGATTTTTCTTGTGGGAGTTGGGATACCCAACTCGAATAAAGAGTGTTAGCTCGACCTTGCGAGGAGAGATGGGAGATAGCCTTTTCTAGTTTTTGTGTGTGGCCCCTTTGCGTTTTGGGGGGCTCAGGGGGGAGAAGATTACCACTAGCATTGGTTGGGAGGTACCCGTGAGGTCTCAATGGTTAGCAAGCAGGATTTGGATGGAGTGCAAGTGCGGGAAATCCACTTTGGATTCTTCACCTTCGGTTACGGTACGCATGTGTAAAATTGTACATGGGTATATTAGTTAAAATATTTGTATTTGTATTTAGATATTGATTAATATTGTAATGGATTTTGGAATAGTAGCTGGTAATTTCAATTGTTATTGTTATGTTCAATACAATGACAATTTGTTCTATTTATTTAAGAAGGATTTATGGTTTTGATTGCCTGTGTAACACTCACTTACATGGGTGTTTTCTCGCTTGACCTTCTTAATCCTCCCTACAACCCTTCTTTCCAAGACGTTCAATCCATATATTCATTAGTTTATTGACTGGTGTGACTGGGTTGCTTTCGTTGCCTCTTTGCATTGTTTTCTCGCTTCTAGATGTGATTAAACCCTTTCATTCTGTGAAACAATATCCCAAAAATGGAGTTGTTTCCCCTGCAATTTCATTTGTTGCCTTTGCATTCTTGATGAAGTCAACCCAACCCTTGGGAAAAATTTCTCCCTGCATAGTGATCTAATGCTTCTCTGTGATGACTGGTCTCTTCCCACTCAAAATCCACTTAGATGCCTGTAGTTTTTGTTTGATCACTACACACAACAAAAATGTGTATTCCCTATGCATGCGAGAGAGGGGTTGTTTGGTGTTTCTGTTTGATCCTTATACATAGAAAAAATGTGAACACCCTACATTTGTGTGTGAGAGAGAGAGAGACCCAACGATGGGTCCCTGTGAATCCACCTCTTCTTCACTCTACACTCGTTTAGTCGGCAAACATTTTGGGAGTCCCTTAACTCAGAAATCCTTTCCTTAACAACGATTGGGTCTCCAGATCTTGGCACTTTCATTTTTTTTTTTCAGCGAATTGTGGCCTCCTTTAATTTTGAAAACATGTTTTATTCTCTATTTTTAGGGACTCCCTAACTCATATTTTCATTATTTTATCCAGTGAAATGGGTGGTCACCATTATCTCTAAAAATGTGTTCAATTTCCTGCATTTGGGAAGCTGAAGGCACTATGCCTTCCCCCTTTTCCCATCACTTGGTTGCAGCCCGATTTTTTGTTTTTTTCCTAGGCAGGAGATTCCCTTCAGATCCTTCTAGCTCTATAAACAATGGTGTTCTCCACTCGTCATAAAATTCATACACATTCTCGTGGAACTCCAACCACCTGACATTGGATGCGCTCAAGGAGGTCCTTTATATGTTCCATTGGTACATGGAAATTTAGTCCCTTCGGGTTCCTCTACACTGACTGCAAGACCCTCCCGACCTCTCCCCTAGTTGGTCCTTGCCTATACCCATGCACCAATGCCTCGAGTCGCACTAGTCCAACTTCGATGCCAATAGAGGATCTTGTTAGTCATACTCTACCCAAAATATTTACATGTTTCATTTTATAAAGTCTAAAAATTATAAAAATCAAATGACTTAATATTTTAAAGAAGTTTTACTCACCAATGTTTCCACAAATGGCATCTATAGGTAATGTTATCTCTAGATCTCTCTATAAATATAGTCTAACATACAGGTACTCATCTATGTCTACTTGGTGGGTCCACCATTCAAATAAATCATCATCGAACAGATTGGTGACACACCCACCTCCAAGTCTGTGCATCAATTCTTCCCACCGAAGTATCCTAGGATCTCACATACTGTGTGGAGGGAGTATGACACATGGACACATCAATGGAACTCAATCAAAAAATAATGTGCATAATACACTACCATAACCAAATTTATTTTTCCACCCCTTTTTTCAATATCAATTAGGCCTTCATGTTAGTTAAGATCCCAATATACTAATCAATTATGGTGAGATACAAGCACTCCACCCCCTAGTACATATGTGGGTGTGATTCTTGGTGAATCACTATAGACCAAACACTCAAACTATCATAAGGAGGATTATATTCATACTCAAATCCTCAATCTTGTTTATCGGGACTTGGGAGCCCATCTTTTAGATTCCCATGGAACAATATGTAATGACATATTCTCGGATTGTCATTGTACCTCCACCTTGACCACATCCCTTTAATTTTATCGGTTCCATGAATTAGGATAAACATATTATGAATTATATTTCTTCCACCTCAAGCTTAAGGGGTTCATTGTCTATGATGAAAGAATCTTTTTTTGGTTCCCTGTATCCTATTAGCATTTGAAACAATCATTTTTGTGCACACCGATTTGGAACGGTGAAAATATTTAACAAGACACATTCCCAGAGAGAATTCATGGCCTATGGATATTATATGACATGGTTATCAACGTATACATGCTCTCTTTATCTCCATACTATATCCATCTTCATTTTCAAGGGAAAATTTTGCAAGTTAAGGTGATTTTTTGGAAAGTTTTAGGGGTACAGGTGGTCCTCCTTGATAACGAGAGCATGTACACACAACCTATCTGAAGAAAAATTGATTTTAGGGCCTTCTACATACACCTTGTGTGAAGGAAAGGTGTTAGTGCACCTTCCTTTCACTAAAATGGGTCCCCATTAGCTAAAGTATGAGAAAAAAATTGAAATGAAATGGATGAATTGAAAGAGAACGAGATGATGAGTTATCTTGATCTAACGAATCTAAAATATGATGGTGGAAGCTCACATAATCTTTGTCTAACGTTCGTGGCTTTTTTTTTAGCTAAAATCAATATTTTGGTTAAATTTGCACAATAACGATGGGAGGAATATATGTGGCAGACAGCCTACGTTGACAACCATTCTAGTAACGAGGTCACGAGAATTTTTTTTATTTTTTATTTTTTTGTTTTTTTGGTGTTTAAGGTGTGTGTGCGGGCGGTATGGCACTGCTCGTGCATACTCGACGACCATCAAAGGAAGCCTTGGCTCACAGCGAAAGTAAGAGCAGCCACTATGTCACAGTGACCTCCCACCGTCCTACCACAAGGGTTAGGACCTCAGGCTATAATCAGCTCAAGCCCGGTTTCACGTGATCTTTAACCATTTAAGGTCTCGAGTGGCGTTAGGAACATGGAGGTGTCATCCCACCCGACACAGTAGAACCAAGCAACCAATGACCACAATCAGGGGCTGGGGCAGGGACAGGACTGGGACAGGCATGGGATGGGCTGTGTGGGGCAGGGTGCTGGGGTTGCTTGGACATCCATGTGTTTGAGGTTTGGGAAAAGACATGGGTTGTAGGAAACATATGGCATGGGCAACAGATAGTGCTCTGGGAGGCTGGCAGGACATGGTGAGGCCAGCCAGTGGGAAGGTGCATCTGGCAGAACCTGGACAGGAGCTGTGTGGGAACAAGTGACATGCTGGGCTGGGTGCTGAGGTCAGGCAGGGGACAGCAGGAGGGCAGATTTAGTGGGCTAGTGACTTCTCCAGTGGGCAGTGCTTTGATTTGTGTTGAGATAACAATATCTAATAAACCAAATGTAGAATTGAATGCAAAACACTAGAATTTACAACATGATACTCTAAGTAAGGAGAGAGATGTTGGTAGTGATAACTCTCATCTTTAATAATAACCTGATTCAAGATAACGTTAAATTTCAAGTGCTAATATATATATGTTAGGACATGGGTGATATAAAATTACCTCATAAATTTAAAGTCTGATCCTAACAATGCCTATATAATTACCAATTTCAACAACCCTATCAAAAAGGGACCTTATACAAATTTACCATAATTGAATGTCAATATCTAACAGGACAACATGAAAGGGCAGCATAAGGATAGCATCAGAATTGAGAAAAATGAATATAAGAAGCAAATTTAAAATGGAAATGCTAAAGAGGGCGATAAAGGAATGACAAGTATCTATATAAACTAGTCAAAATTTAAGATAACAAAATCAGAACTCGATTTAAGAAAGCATCAGTAATCATACTCGGGTGGCAGTAAGGCTTACATTGGTTGGGTACTGACAACCTGGCCGAAAATCAGGTATCCGTGCATGTGAATACCAGGGCACCCAACGCAGGTCCGACAAGTGGTCAACAATTACGCAAGGGGGCCCTGACTGAGCTGCAAACAACGTTCTTGCAACGGCTGGAAACAGATGGGGAGGACTAGGTATCCCTAAATCTATATGACCCATATCACGATACGCGCTGGCTTGGCGGTTAAAGATAAGCGTTCGAGCGTCATCAAATGTAATGGCATAATCCTCACGGTGAAATTGGACGATTAAAACCACAGTACGGTGCTTCCATAGCGTGAGCATTCAATGAAACCCGGTGCTTAACCCGCAACATTCTGGCGTTTTATTAACCACCACGTCTGACGTTTTGCATTACCATCGAACCGAATCCTTAAGACTCACGATTTCCAGGCGTATTATTGAGGAGGAGAATTATGCATGGTGAGCGGAGACAAGGCTAGCGAAACGGACGGCGTAGGCATTGGGAACACAGCCGAGCGGTAAAGGCCCGGTATTCAGCAAAGAAATGGCTCGGCCATCTTCATCTCAACCACCTACATCTTAAAGACAACGGGCTCTTATGTAAGCCGCGCCCAAGGAGAAGTTAGGCGACAGTGGAGAGTGCGACAAAAATGCAGGTGCAATAATACAACGATGACATAATACTTAGAAGTTGGTTTTGGAATGTCTGATACGACATACCTTTGGTTTCTAGGGTGAGGGAAGGTTAATAAAAATAGTTTTATTTTCAAAGGACGTTGGATAATCCGGCTTGACAATAAAGGAATCAAGGTGTAAAGGAAATCGATGCCATAAATATAATTAACAGCAGAACCAAGGGAGATGGATCATTTAATGCCTGCATAAACACTGAAGGTCGGTCAACGCCCAGCATATACACCAACGATACGCGGAGGAGATAGATGCCCAATACCCCAAGGTAGAAATACATTGCAGTCCGATCCGAAAATCGGGATTTAGGGGTCCGAAACCAGCGAATGAAGAGCGTATGGTCCCTCAAGAGTGCAGGGATGGACACAACTTAGTATCGGGATTGATATACCCTACGCTCGTGGTTAAAGGAATACAAAAGGTCACAACTGCAAGTGCATGCAAAACTTAAGATTAAATTCGGAAAAAGATCCCCTATTAGGTGAGGAAGGAATACAAAATGGTCACCGGGAAAACAAATTACAACCGAGATCCCTTAAGTTTGCTTGGAATAGATACCCTAAGCATGGACGAATCACTAGAAACCAATTAACTCTAACCATTCAAGCAATTTTACAAGCATTAGACCATACCTTAGCCACACGTAGCTTGAGGAGGCGTCCGCTCCTTGTCCTCAGCAAAGCGTGGCTCCTGCTTGTAGCGAGAGCGGCTCAAATTTACCACTCCAATAAGCGAAGTACTCTGCTTCCCCCTTATTTAGAGCTGCAAGGGGCCACACAAGAACAGAATATAACACTAAAGCGTCTCATCTACGCCTCCAACGGTGAACTACCACTCCAACAAAATTTGACTTCGCCCAACTCCTCACAAGAAAAATCCGTCAAACCACAACTCGACAGCGTAACCTTACGCTAACAACCGATCCCCCTTCATCCTTCCTTTCCCTTTCTTTTTTATAGCCAAAATGAGACTCACCTACTTTCTTAATTAGTGGTAATTAATTTTTAATGACAATCCTCTTGAACAATCTCCATCGTCCAAATTAATGGCTCATCCACAGGGTTCTCCAATAATTAATTTACGTTTATTAATTAAAAATCTAAATTCCCTCACCCCCAAAATGGCTCATAGAAATCTCTCCTAGGGTTCCTAGATCCCCTCATGCTTTTATTCACTCTCCTAAAATGATGCTTACGAAATTTAGTGGTTACTTAAATGTTGATTCCCCTTTTGCTTTTTCCCTATGTCCCCCACTTTCCAAATTTAAGTTTCCTTTAATTCTAGTTTCCATATTTTTATTTATATTATTTATTTATTTATTTTTTCTTCTTCTATACTCTCTTTCATTTTCATTTTATTATTATGTTTATATGTTAATCCCCAAATGATAAATGAGCTTTAACATTCTTTTCAATATATATATAGATAACATTTTTTATTTTATTATTTTATTTTATTCATTTATTTTAAATCCTAGTTCTTAATACTCCCTCTTTTAAAATTTAAGTCTCCTTAATTAAGCATACAGGTTTACTTAAATTAACTCCTGTTTACTCTTACCCCGTTACCTTTTTAGAAGACTTTAATTTACTCTAGGTGGGTGTTAGTTTAAGCCCCTAGGTTCACTTTGGAGGATCTTTTCTTGGGGGCCAATCAAATTTATCTTCGGGATGTTTATTCTAGGTTTGATTTGACGAGGGAGACAAATTAATTAGGGGTCGTTTTAAGAATCATCATGTACTAAGGTCTCAAGGTCATCTAGAGGCGGTCTCATCATCATCATCAAGCGGCGTGCCCTTGGGGCCTCACGTTAACTCCAAAGGGTGCCACTACATACCGATTATGAGTTTGATAGGCGCCCATGGGGGCCTTTTACGTGCTCCAAAGGGTTACCCTTCGCTGACTTGTAATTCTTTCGCGTGGCGTTCCCTTCGGGATGCACCACGTTCTCCAAAGGTTCCACTATTTGGCTTGGCCAGTTGATGAACTCTAAAACCCACAGGTCAATACTCCGCCAGGTGAATCTTATTGGAGACTAAGGGCTCGAATCTAAGGCCCCCACCTTATTAAGCAGCTGCAGAATCATCGTGGCGGCCAATGATCACCCTCCGGCATCGTGGATCCTCTCGAACTAAGATGTCGTTAACCTACAGTTCGAGCCGTGCCAAAGTGAGGCATGGCGAGGGGCTGTTAATCCACCTCTCCCTCAATCTCTCTGGAAACCGTGTGTGGCCCCTCTACTCCCTACGTGAGTCAGATTAGGCAAGCTATCGTCATTTTGCATCATCAACCATCATGTCGGATCATGTCAAACAACATATCCATATAATCAATAGTATATCATCAAAGCGAAAAGTAATGTCATCATAAAGCGAAACATCAAATACCACTCACGACTCAATGTCGGAGTCGAGGGAGTTCCACAGTCACCTCTGCATCCTCAGGTCGACACCACCGCACACTCAAAGCGGGTCGGCCCGACACTGTCTATACCAAATTGAATTAAAACATCTTGTCATATAACTCAATGCATCATAATGAAGAAAAGTTTTATCATCATATAGAAATCCGGATCACTTGCGAGCAAGTGTCCTCAAAGAATGAGTCAATAACATGTTCTCAGTAGAGCGGGATGTTACAAACTCAATCAAAAAATAATGTGCATAATACACTACCATAACCAAATTTATTTTTCCACCCCTTTTTTCAATATCAATTAGGCCTTCATGTTAGTTAAGATCCCAATATACTAATCAATTATGGTGAGATACAAGCACTCCACCCCCTAGTACATATGTGGGTGTGATTCTTGGTGAATCACTATAGACCAAACACTCAAACTATCATAAGGAGGATTATATTCATACTCAAATCCTCAATCTTGTTTATCGGGACTTGGGAGCCCATCTTTTAGATTCCCATGGAACAATATGTAATGACATATTCTCGGATTGTCATTGTACCTCCACCTTGACCACATCCCTTTAATTTTATCGGTTCCATGAATTAGGATAAACATATTATGAATTATATTTCTTCCACCTCAAGCTTAAGGGGTTCATTGTCTATGATGAAAGAATCTTTTTTTGGTTCCCTGTATCCTATTAGCATTTGAAACAATCATTTTTGTGCACACCGATTTGGAACGGTGAAAATATTTAACAAGACACATTCCCAGAGAGAATTCATGGCCTATGGATATTATATGACATGGTTATCAACGTATACATGCTCTCTTTATCTCCATACTATATCCATCTTCATTTTCAAGGGAAAATTTTGCAAGTTAAGGTGATTTTTTGGAAAGTTTTAGGGGTACAGGTGGTCCTCCTTGATAACGAGAGCATGTACACACAACCTATCTGAAGAAAAATTGATTTTAGGGCCTTCTACATACACCTTGTGTGAAGGAAAGGTGTTAGTGCACCTTCCTTTCACTAAAATGGGTCCCCATTAGCTAAAGTATGAGAAAAAAAATTGAAATGGGAAATGGATGAATTGAAAGAGAGAACAGATGATGAGTTAATACTGATCTACTTGAATCAATAATATGATGGTTAGAGCTCACATAATCTTTGTCACAATGTTAAATTGGCTTTTTTAGCTAAAATCAATATTTTGGTTAAATTTGCACAATAACTTGGTAAAAACTCGTATTTTCACATGTATATCAAAATTTACCCACTCTTGTATAGCTCGTATTTTCACATGTATATCAAAATTTACCCACTCTTGTATAGCTTGAAATTCTTATTACTCATTTGTATGAGCTATTTTTCCATATTTAATACCTAACATGGTTGTTTTAGATTATGCTTGCATTTTTTTATATGTGTCAAAGTTCTAAGGTCACTCACGTGGTGTTTTTCATCACATTGGTCCAAATTGATCTAGTATGAAAAGTAATGGACTTGAAACTGGCATTTAGGTTAGGTTTTCCACCTTGCATTATGCATTATTAGTTTCCTATTCTATCTTTTTCCCCATGATTTATCCCGCCAAGTTGTGATACATAGCCTTCTTTCCACTTTAAAGTATCACAATTTATGTGGTATAGTCTACCGATCATGTGTTCCATAATTAGAGCCTTGTTTTCCATCTTTTCACTCCTGCTAAATTTTTTCATAAGCTTGGAATCCTTCTTATCCCCACCATTACTTTTCATCGACACTACATGAATTCTTCTCAACCTATTTATTTCCATGTCCCAAGGGGCTCCCCTTTTTACATTTCAAGTTATATTTTTTCATTTCATATCGTTGATTACGCTTTTGAGCCTAATTCCTACTAAAGTTCACCATTTGTTGCTTACTTCTTATGCATTGTCTTCAATCACTCACCTTTGCATATTTTTCTTATGTAACCTAGAACCCTTATCACTGGAGGATACAAGTTTATTTTGATGAGATTCCATATCCTGCACATCCTTCCTACATCTTGCATAGGTATGTTCCATGCTCTTGGAAATTGTTTTCTTGTCCTTTGACACTCATTTACTCCATTGTATTTTAGCATTCTTTTAATCTTTTTTTTTCATCTTTTATAACACCAAAAAGAAAAACTAAAAAAACAAATATTGTAAAAAAATGGAGGGGGAAGAGAACAAAGATCTTCACTTTTGGTGTCCACAATCTTGAGTCATGCTACCCTTGAACAAATCACCATTTTTTAGTCATATTCTCATCAAGTTGGATTTTAGTATGGCCTTAGGAAGCCAAACCTTGATTTTTGAGTTTTTTACTCCTTTGGTTGGTTACTCTTCCAATCATTATGAAGATTATGTTGATGCCTCCTGTATCACAAAATTATATCATTGTTCCAATGTATGTCATATTTTTTCCAAGTCACCATTGTGGTATTCTTATGTTCAAAGGTTTTCGTTAGCATGTATAATATATTCCTTTGATTTCTTGACCTCTCAATTTGACCTTCCCAATTTTCAAGTTCTTCTCAATTTCATCAATATATATGTTCTTTACTCATTTCAGTGTGGAAGGTATCCATTGAATTCTCACTAGTGGGGCATCTCTTATCAACTACAACACATTTATCTGAGATATTTACCTAGATTCAATAACACCCTAGGCCTATTTTCATCATTGGTAGGTTACCTTGCACTCAACAAATGACATCTCATCATTGGTCATGGACTGCGTGTTTTCTTATGTGTTCAAAATCAATACCCCTATACACATTGTGGGATTCATGTTGTACCTTGGTTTCCATTTTCATCATTAGGGTAAGTCCTCACCTCTATCAATGGAATTCATTATTGATCATTACTCATAGGGTCTCTTATGTGAATTATTCCATATGGTGAATGTGAGAGACTTATTTGGTGGTTTGTTCTTCTAAATTTTGTCTGAGACCTTTAAATAATTTCCATTATGTCCACTCATGTTGGATGATGGGGTATGCCTTAATATCCTCCTTCCAATAGATATCTTCCCATCGAATCTGACTTAGTTTCTCTAGGACGGGGATCAATAGATTTCATAGTACCTTGGGGGTTGCAGTCATCAATGGAAAGTTCCCTCATTATTGACAATGGGAATACATCAATGTCTCCTAATTGATAGATTCTACAAGTGTTCAACGACATCACATTATACTAGGTGCCTCGATGCCCATCTTCATTATTGATGGGTTGTCTCACATTTGTTAATAGTATACATCAATGACTCATAATCAAATAGTCCCTTCCATGTTCTAGGGGGTGGATGAGTTTATTTTATCCCCACTCAAGACCATATTTAATAAACATGCCCCCTTCTATGCATCATATATCATGAATGTCGCTACTCCTTTCCTGTCTCAATATTCCTCTCCCTATGACCCATTAGGCCTAAGGAAGCACTATCTATTCTAATGGTTTAGTCACTTAAGTAATTTATTCACATGATTTAGATTCATACCTTTAGTGTGTTTGTATTTAAGACCATGGGACATAGTGTCATCTCTTCTTTATGTTGTTCCCTAAGTTTCATAAGACAATACCATTCACCCGCATGACATTGGTACCTTTTGGAGGATCAGTTTGTTCATCTCATATATTCCAGTTATCTTCTTAATGTATACTAAGACATAGATCTATTTTTTATTTGTTTGTGGCTATGATCTATTTTGACATGGATCCACCATGTATATTTTCATGGACATGATATCTACTTCGTGTATATATATGGATTTGAAATGTACTTGATTTGGAAGCCATACTTGTCCACGCCTGAGGATGGGTATTCCTTTCTCAGGAAGAGATTCATCTAATGCCTCGGTTCTTGTTGTAAGTACTTTCCTAAGACAAATTATGATAAAATCCACCTTCCCTACTCATCAACTTCCTTCATTGTATTATAATGAATTTAGACAATCAAATCACCTTCTAAGATCATTCATTAGGGAGCATATGTTATAGGATCTTGTGTCTCTCTCATGCCTTAAATTACTTTATTTATCCATTATCCCTTTCATATTGATCCCTTGCATCTTGGGCCCACTATGAAATTGGTCCAAAAATCCTCTTTATCCATCCACATGAATTTTATTATCACAAAAGGAGCATGTACACTCCCTTTCCCTTCAACAAAGGCACATGAACCTTAAAAAATGAATTAAAAAATTATAAAAAATTGTGAAAATTATGTGCTCCTAAGAATGGATTTTGGGAAACTACTTTTTCAACTCCCTAAAACCCATGTCAAATGGTCTCGACCATCTTGAAATGGTATAAAAATAGGCCTAATGGAAGGAAAGGATGACACATAGAGAGAGATCAAGGCTATGATAGAGTTATCTGCATGCCCAAAGAAATCAAATTCAATCATATTCATATTGTTTTAATGACCATCATCTACCAAGAAACCCCTATTTCCTAAGTTTTCTCCCCCATTCTTGTTGTGAGGCCTATATCCTCCTAGTTTCCCTCACACTCACCTGCAAAAGAGAATTAGATTTTGAATTAGTCCTCAGTGGTCCTGAGGACGAAGGAATCCAGACAAAGGTAATATATAGTTCTAGAAACAAGGTTAGGTATATGTTTTATGTGTCATTGTTTACTTTAATAAAATTAATATCTCTCTTCTTTCTCTCCCCCAAATTTTATGTCAATTTCAATCATTTATTCTCTTTTCAGTATTTGGATGTGGTTCTAACTCACCTAATAGATTTAGTTAAAGTAATTATTTCATATTAATTCTACTTTTACCAACAAGTTTTAGGAAGTTGTTTCTTATCTATGTGAAGGTTTTCAAACTTGGATAGGAGCGAAGACGATTGGAGTAAGGCCAACTTGTAAGACTCATATCCAACTATCCATCATAACTACGTGAGTTTCCTCGTAACTAAAAGGTAGTTATAGATAAAACGTTGTAGGCTACTTTAGAGAAAGAATTATATGGTTATTTGAATTTCACTTTGTTAATGGTCCACCCTATCCATAGGATATATTTTATCGATAATAGTCTCCTCACCTAAAAGGTTATCCATGGGAGTTTTTGAAGTTGATTGATAATTTTGAATGCATTTAATATCACTTTTATTCCTCTCTCAAAGATTGTTGTTGTTGCAAATTTAGCTAACACAACTTCAAGATTTTCGTCTATGAATTGTGTTTTCTCTATTTAACTCATTTTCAAGCCCTTTATACCAAACAATATTACCATCTAGAGAGTTCTCAATGATGATGAATACATAACTGAATTCCTCACCAATGTAGGGACCTTTAATGACATTTTCATTGATGATGAGGAACGTGAAAGGGATATGCAGACCTATAGAGATATATTAAATAGTTTCAAAAGTAACCCAATAACTAAAGGGGTTCTACATTTGGAAAAATTGTTTGATCTGCAAACAAGGTTTCAATCAACAATTAACATGAACACAAATATTTCTTCCATGAGTCGTCAATTAGTCAGCTTGGGTACCCAAGAAAACCCCAAATACATCAAATTGGAAACATGTTTCTTAGAATATGAGAATTATTCCTATATCTAGTTATCCACAAAATACAAGGATGTCTTTGCATGGACATATAAGGATCTAAGGACAAACGACAAGAAAATCATATAAAACATCATTCATCTCAAAGAAGACATAAATCCTTTTTAGAAAAAACTACATACAATTAATATAACTCTATAACCACTGATACATAAGGATTTAAATAAATTTTTGGATACCAAGATTATCTGTACTTTTTTCTACTTATCCTAGGTGGAAAATCTGGTACCTACCAACTCATAAGATCTTGATAGTTGGATATTACTATCCAACATTTTTCAAAGATTCTTGTGCATATGTCTGAAAATGTAAAGCATGCCAGAAGTGTGTTGATAGGGAGAAGAAACTAGCAATTCCTTTATAATAAGTCACTTTTGAAGAACCTTTTGAGAAGTGGGTTCTGGAGGTCATTAGATATATCAATCCAAACTCCTCTACACAACACAAATACATCTTGACTGCAATAGAATAATTTACATGATGGACCAAGTTGGATGTACCACTAACTAAGGTAAATGAATAGGTATTGATTCAGTTACTAGAGAATAATCTAATTACCAGGTTTGGCATGCTAACTACTCTCTTTTTTTATAATGCCACATTTTTTGTAACACACCCAGGTCATTAAACCCAAAATTCTTTTCTATACACTCTAATTTGTACAGTACCGACCACATGGGTACCTCTAATTTCTCCCTCTTGGGATATTTTTCATTTTTGATATCCATTAATTACATAAATAAGCACGAAATGTACACATGCATTCATCAATATTCATGCTAACTATAACTAGGTATTAACATGCCATGCACACCAATAACCAATAAGCATGCATAGAATAAACACATCATATCTCAGAGATAATAAATAATACACAACAATGAAAACCATGACAGAGAGCACTTATCTTAAAAAACTTCAATCACCAACTAGCTACAAACCAAGTACGTTCCACCCAACCATAGACGCCATTGTTCCAAATCTCAACAACAGGTCACCCCTAAGTCAGGGCTATGAATCCACAAGGATGGATTCCATGATGACACTCATATTCCCCAAACCAGTTAGCACTTAAGATATCATGGTTTCTCACACACAATAATCCAAAGTACACCATCCCTCTTCTCCCCAACCTACACCAGCCAAATACAATGGACCCCCTTCACTGCTACGTAGTCCCTCAACTTGTCCACTTATTTCCAAGGATCCAATGCATCTAGTCTAGAATCTACATGTTGGGACTCTCAGGACTAACAACTCTGAATAAAATTCATCACATACTAATGCATCTCAGACATGCAAGCATCAATTCATGGTTGGAATACACCAGTCATTTCTACAACCAACAACCAATGGCTTATTTTCCAATAGTTCATTTTCCTTCTTTTTCCCCCAACCCAAGATAGGAATGAATGGGAATAATGAATGAGAAAGGAGTGAATGGAGAGAGTGACTAGAATGAGGAATGTGTGTGTAACCTCCAAAATAGCCCAAAGATGGGTTTATATATTTACTGGGAAATCAAGAATCACATGGTCTTCCCCAAGAATCTCATGTAACCACTTCTCTCGATTAAATATATTATGGGTAAAAAAATACTTAGCCCCTTAAGCCCCCTCTCTCATGGAATCACATACCCCTATAACTCTTTTTCTTGTTCATCTAGTAGACAATGATGTATTTTATTATCAATAATGATCAAGTGTTACATTTCCTAGGCACTCCAACCACTTTTAATTGTTTGGGTACTCTGGCCTTTCATAAAATAACAAAATACATTATTTAATTTGGGGAATCAAAACTAGGGTATTACATTCCCCTCCCCCTTATTTTTGCATTATTCTCAGTGCATAAAAAAAATAGAAATACCAATTTCAAAATTATTCAAAAGGTTGCAGGTACTATGCCCGTATGGTATTTTCAAGATCCCAAGTAGCATCTTCAAGACCGTAGCAAGTCCACTAAAATTTTATCAGTTCTATGACTCAATTCCATAGAACTTTGAATTTTTTTCCAATATGTGCATTGGCTGGACCTAGAAGTCTCCCTCTGGTTCTACCTGAATCAAATGTCAATCAATAACATGGTTAGGATCATGTACATAATTTTTCAGCAAAGAAACATGAAACACAATATGCACATTCATGGAAGCACAAAATGCAAGCATGTATGCAACTAGCCCTATTATGCCCAATATTTAAAATGGACCACAAAATATGGATGCTAGATTTGCACAGTTGCCCAACTTCAATGACCTCTTCTTGGGCTTCACTTTCAAAACTACATGCTTTCCCACTTTAAACTCTCTAGTTGTCATGTTTGTTTCTTCATAACTTTTTTGTCTATCTTGTGTTTCCTTCAAATTCTTCTTAATTCTAACCATTTGGTCTTCCATGTTCTTGAGAAATTTTGTCACAAGTACCACTCTATCAATTGGATTTTACCAACTCACTAGAGTATTGCATTTCCTACCATACAAATCTTGAAATGGGATCATCTTCAAGGAAGCTCGATACCCATTTTTATAGGAAAAATCAACCAAATGTAAGTAATGTTCCCACTTAGATGGCTTATCCATCACATACATTCTTAACATGTCTTTGATTACTTGGTTGAATTTCTCTATCTACACATCTGGTTGTGGGTGGTATGTTGTGATAAATATCATATTTGTGCCAAATCCCTTGAATAATCCCCTCCAAAAATTTGAAGCAAACTTTGTATCTCTGTCTGAGACGATTTCCTTAGGTATTCCATGCAACCTAGTAATCTCCTTCATGTAAATTTCTCCAATATTAGTTGGTGTATGAGTCTTTTTTACAAGAACAAATGAGCAACCTTTGTCAATTTATCAACCACTACCATTATCGAATCATGTTTCCTTGTTTTTCTGGGCAACTTAGTTATAAAATCAATGGTTAGCACTTCCCATTTCTTCTTGGGAATTGGTAATGGCTATAGAAAACTCATTGGGTGTCTATGCTCACATTTTACTCTTTGACATTCCATGCATCTGGTAATAAAATCAGCAACATCCTTCTTCATCACGGGCCAAAATAATTGGCTTCTTACTGCTGCAATTATTTTTTGGTAACCGGTATGTTCGTCATACACAACATTATGCATTTCCTTTAATACCAAATTCCTAATTTCTATGGAACTAGGAACATAAATTCTATTTATGTGCATAAGAAATCCATCATATTTAATCTCATACCCTCTGAAATTTTGTTGTATATTCTCTTGATGTAAACTCTCTTTTACCTATAGATAATGTTGGTCTGTAACAACCACATTTAAAATTCTTCTTTTTAAATTTGACTGGTGCATACTAATGGGTGTAGCATGCATGAGATGCACTCTCTTGTTTTGTGCATCAACAACTTTGTTTTATTTCCACTTGACATGCTTGAGTTCAAAGTCATATTCACTTAAGAATTCCAGCCATCTTTTCTTCCTAGCATTCAAAGTTGGTTGTTCAAAAAGATATTTCAGACCATTGTGGCATGTTCTTAATTCAAATTTCTTCTCCCTTAAATAATGCATCCACATATTCAATGCATGAACAATGGAAGCAAGCTCCAAATCATGTGTTGCATAGTTCTTCTCGTGTTATTTAATATTTATGGACTCATAACTGATGACATATCCATGTTGAGTGTGGAATCTACCAAGTCCTTCTTTGCATGCATCTGTACAAACCACAAAATTCTCATTTGGGTCAAATATCTTTAAAATAGGTGAACTAGTAAGTAATTCCTTCAGAAAAATAAAGTTTTCTTCACACTTTGTTGTCCATTCAAATTTAATTCCCTTATTTTGTAAAGAAGTGATGGGATGAGCAATCTTAGAGAACCATTCTATAAACCTCCTATAGTATCTGTCCAATCCCATAAAATATTTGATTTTTGAAACATTCCTGGGTGTTGGCCATCCTCTGATGGCTTCGATCTTTTCTAGATCCACGATTATGCCTTGTTCTAAAATAATATATCCCAAGTAATGGATTTTCTCTTGGTAAAAATATCACTTACTTAGCTTGTCATACAACTAATGTTCCCTTAGTACTTGCAACACCAACCTCAAGTGATGTTCATGTTCTTCCTTGGACTTAGAATAAATAAGTATGTCATCCAAGAACATAATGACAAACTTATCCAAATAATTTCTGAATATGGCATTCATTAAACACATAAATATAGTTGGTGAATTGTTCAGTACAAAAGGCACCACTAAAAATTCATAATGTCCATACATGGTTTTGAAGGTTGTCTTACTGATGTCTTCTTCATCGATTATTACCTAGTGGTATCTGGATCTTAAGTCTATCTTTGAAAATATATTTTCTCCTCTTACTTGATCAAAGAGGTAATCAATTCTTGGTAGAGGGTATTTGTTATTCACCGTGGTTTTATTCATCTATCTAAAGTAAATATACAACCTTATTGTTCCATCCTTCTTCTTAACAAAGAGTATTGGTGCTCTCCAAGGTGAAACGCTTGGGCGTATGTACCCTTTCTTCATCAATTCCTCCAGTTGCATTTGTAATTATTTTAATTCCAGTGTACTCATTATGTAAGGTGTCTTTGATACTGAGGAAGCTCCTGGTACTAAATTAATAGAGAATTATATGTCCCTCTTTGGTGGCCATCCTGGTATTTCATGGAATATATCCTCAAATTATTGCAATACTTAAAAGTATTCATGGCTTGGCCCCTTTGGATTTTCTAGTTCCTCCACATGAGTTGCATACAATTGACATCCCTTCCTAAAAAATCTCTTCAGCTATAAGGATAAAATATCCCTTATAGAAATGGATCTTGGAGTTCCTTTTACAATGCTCTATTTTCCTTCTGCATTAATACATGTAAATGTCTTGTCATGACAATCTAGGACAACATGATGCTTGTCCATCCAGTCCATTCCAATTAGGATATCATAAGATCCTAATGGGATGAAATTCATATCCACAGTTGTCCTTACTCCATTAAAATTTATTAGGCAACTTATAACAACCTCATTAATCTTTCTTTTGGTTCCAGTGGCTAGTTGAACCAAACTTGATTTCTCAAGCTGACGTTTCTCCAAATGTAATATATCCACTATTTTAGGATCAATGTAACAATGTCTTGCTCCTAAATCAATTAATATAGAAACATTTTGATTAATTATCTTACCTTCCACCTCAATCATATTGGATTGGTACTCTTCTTGTCAATATTCTAGGGATGCATATATCCTACCCATGTCTTCTACTGTTGTAGTCTCTTGGATGTTGTGCATGGTATTAGTTTTTTCTTTTCTGTGAGGAAAATACTTGTACAAGTGATCTTCTTTACATCCCCAACATTGGATTTGTGTTCTTCATCTTTTTCCCAAGGACTCCTCCTTTGAATCACCCTTAGCAGGTTGATCTTGATGATTTTTATTTGGGTTGTTTATGTTAAAAGGAAGTTTGAATCCCTTCCTCCTATGATAAGACCTTTCTTTCTTCTTATCCTTCCAATATTTTTTCAAAGATTATCTTCCCTTGCCTTTTTCATAGAGGTACTTAGTCTTCCTAATGTTTTTGTCAAAGTTATAGGTTCATCATATTGAATCTTGTCTTTATAAAAGGATGGAAGACTACTCAAAAACCTATATATCTTCACCTTGTCATCCTTGATAAACCCCACATACTTTAACAATCCAAATAATTTATTTGCATACTCTATCATGGTCGTGCTTCCCAATCCGATTTCAAAGGACTCATGCATTTTCTTTTCATAGAAGTGCTTTGAAAGGAACTCCTTCTGAAAATATCTCTTGAATTGTTTCCAAGTGATCCTGCTCTCATTTATGTGTTCCACTTGTTTTAGTTGATCCCACCACATAACATATTTTCCATGCAAATGGTATGTGGCATTTTTTTCTTCAATATTAGGTGAATGGTTGTGCAATTGAAATCACTTCCTGATTCCCAACAACCAGGTTTCAGCATCATCTTATTTTTATATTTCACCATCAAATTATGTTATCTTAAGATTTCTCAACTCTCCTTGTAAGTTGTCCAATTTATGTCTCCTTCTTTGGTGCCTAATAGGAGATAACTCCAGACTTCTTATGGAGTCTTCATATTCATAACATTTTCTTGTTGAGTGGGGATTTGATTGTTTCCTATGAGTTCTACTTACACTTCTTGAATAACTAGCTCCTTTGTAGTTATCTCTTCTTTCATTATATTTTCCTCCTTCCTCATGTCTTGAGCCTGATCCATTATTTTTTTCCTATGTAATTGATTTAGGATTTACATCACTTGAGCATTTATTTGTATTTTTTTCTTTCATCAACCTCTCATTGTCTTCTTTATAACTTTGCACTTCTATTTTCATGCTTCTCACAGTCTCTATTAATGTTTCTTGTTCCCCTCTTTTCGTGTGCCCATTTGATTTTATTTCTACATTACCAACACTGATATTTTGACGATTTTCTTCTTTATCATGACTAAAGGTTCTTTCTCCTTCCTTCATTTCCCAGATCTGCATTCTTATCATGTTTATATCCCTTAGTTCTGCAAAAAGGTGTGCATGTGAAATAATATCTATTAGCCAAAATGAAAGCATAAGCATGTATAAGCATTTCTGGAAAGGAATGTAAAATAATGTATATATATATATATATATATATATTATCATTTTAATATTCCTTAAGGCCACTAGTCATCTTATTATAAATTGGTTGTGAATTATGTTGCTCAAAACAATTTTTTGGGTGCATAAATGGATTCCTCTCTTTAAGATCTTTCCAAGGACTACTTTCTTTCTTTATTTTGAGCTCAGGGAAAAATGTTATGGCCTTATAAAATTTCTTAGGTGTTCATTCCTTAATTTCCAATTTATTGTCACATGGATCTTGGTCACTTGTGTCATCCTATGTGACACTGACGCAAATACTGATGTGGAACCGGCCACATGGTCCATCAGTCCCCCAATCAATGGTTCGGATTACTTTGAAGCCTTTGCTTATCGTTGGAGTCTTCTTTGTTGGATTGCATCCACTCCTGGATTCACTACCCACTCTGAAAGACCTGTTCCGATGACATTCTCTGGCAGATATAATAGTCCTCAAATGGTTAGGATTCCCTCAGAGTTCACAAGTGCTTAATAGTTAAGGTCCATCCCTTTAACTCTTCTTAATCGGCCATGTGGGACCCACAAAATATCAATGACTATTGTTAACTCATTCCCACTCACCGATCAATGACACAGATCGTTCCTTAGAGTTCTTCCCACCAGAGCCCAATCACTTGGATCCAACAGTCAAGGTTACTCCCTGACTAAATCAACGACTCTGGTTCTCTCTCAGAGTTCCTCCATTTGGAGTGAATCCCTATCCAGGACTATAACTCACTCGGAATATCACCCCTCCTATAAATGGCTGAGATTCTCTTAGATGGTAGATCTGAGGGATAATATTTAAAGCAAAGGCCTAAGGGAATCCATTCCCAACTTGGTGCACTCTTGGCCCATCAACCAACTAAATTTCAACACATATCATCCTTTGATTACATTTATTTCCATATTGTAATTATCGTCACCTTGACTTCCAAGTTATCACACCACGTCACTATGACATCATTATTCTCTCTCCTCCTACTTGAACCACATTAGATCTACAGTTGAGATCATTGGAATATTTATCGATAGATCAATTGTCCTCCTTCTCTCTCGGAGTCCCTCCCTTCAGAGTAGCTCCACTTCAGTCATCCAAGGTTACTCTGACGACTCACCGTAATGGATCCAATGGTCCATATATCTTTGAATCCACTCTCTGATGGATCAACGACTATCAGAATCCCTTTTTTTTAATCTCCATGCACCCTTACACTCATATATCCTGATGGTAGTGTCCTCCGATCAACGATGGAGGTATGTCTACCCTCAGATCCAATGGTCACCAATTAAGGGTGACCATCCAAAGGCATAATCCCAACAGGGGCCCACTTGACCATGCAAAAATATATACTAACACATGGAAACGAGGGTGTATCACAGGATGACAACTAGCAAAGTACAAAGGATGATGGGGAATTGACTGGACATACGAACTGGGAATTTGACGTGGAGATCAAAATTACACAAGGTGAAACTCTGGAGGGTTTTGTGACTCTTCATGCTTCTCGCACACATGAAAAAGGTTTGGATTTTGTTTATAAATTTTTTATCATCCTTTCTTCACATGCATGTGGGATATGTTGGAAGATTGGTTGTTTTCATTGATGTCAACCCTAGTCACGGGTTTTGGACCGGAAGATTGATAAAGGTATTTGGACATGAAGGACAATGCACATGCATATACAACACCCATGGATGGATATTATACATCATGTTGTTTCTGGTGGTATGTGGCACGTCACGTGGATCCTCATGGTTGAGGAGAAATGAATTTTTGAAGATGACAAAGTGAATTGAAGAATGAATTTTGAAGATGACAAAGGAATTGAAGAAGGAAGTACATGTAGGCCCGAAGATAATTAAAGAAAAGAATTATAAAATAAGAAAGTTTCAAGTCATCCCTAATGTTAAAATGAAGTGACATAAATGGTATAAATAAACATCATTAGACATCTATTTTAATACAAGCTGAATTTCAAAGGAAATAAGTAGTAAAGAAGGTCGGATTTCAAGGGAGGATGAAGTCTTTTGGTGATGTGTTCTAAGGTATGTTATTTTCAGGTAATATTACCATTTTTGCTATAAACTTTTTTTCTAGAATGATTCAGATGGTGAAATCGCTATGGTATTGAGAAGACATATCAAGGTACTTCTGGTAAAAATTCCAGCTCTTGATTCGCTATAATTATGGAGATACACTTTGTGGAAGATAGGGTTTGTGACCAGTCCTAAAGCTAGTCAATAAACAGGTGTTCCGGGTAAAACAGTCATAACTTCTTCATAGAGAATCAAAATGATGTGGGACGAATTTCATTGGAAAGAGTACGGACTGTAGTTTCTTTTGTGTGAGTTTCAGAATCGGATGTTAAATATTAAGAACAGAGAATTATGTACAAGTTCGGTCTTCTGAATAGACCAGAATTGAATAAAGTCTACCATTCTTTCTATAACTTCATTTTGGGGAGGATTCAAGGAGTGAAACTTGGAGGAGTTTCAGAGAATACATTGAGTAGTATTATATACAGGATCAGAGTACTCCAAGAATTGAAGAATTGCAGAAATTGAAGAAGTCTCAGGAAGCATTATCAGGCTCTATGTGATGATTGGTTGATGGTGATGATTTAATGTAAAGTTTTATTATCTCTCATATATTCTTGGGTGGAAGGAAGGGGAAATGATGGAGAATTCAAATATCTCTTGATATTGTAGGATTGTATCTTCCTCTTGGAGGTTTAGACCTCCCTTTACATTTGGAAGCTGTAGCTACATTTGGAAGTCATTACTTCCCTTGAACAATAACTATTGATTATTTCTCATATATTGTGCATGGTGTATTGTGGTGTATTTGTGTAACTCTTATACTATTGTTCATTTCTCATTGGATATAGTTGAATGGTTTAAGTATAATTTGAAAAAGGTTTTAAATTGTACTTGATGTTGATTCACCCCCCTCTCAGTATCAACAAAATAAATAGTTACGTAGTTCACGATCAACGGTGGATAACCCACTTGGAATCTCGATCGATGGTTGTTGTACGCAGGTTTTTTTATGGACATATTATCGATTCATAGGCCCACATCATGAAGGGAAGGGCTATCTAGGATGCTAGGGTCGTGATGGATCACCCGAGCATTATTTCCAAGGTGATCCCAATACTGTTACACCTCGACATTGTTCGATAGCCATTAATTAATTCAATAAATACCACAATAATTTCTATACAAGGCCCCTTCAAGGCTCGATGTTGTAAACCCAAGGATTTAATACTAATCTATAACACACCTAGGTAAACAAACCCAATTTTTTTTTCTATATACTCTGATCTAAACCATACCCACCACTTGGGTACCTCTAATTTTTCCCTCTTGGCATATTTTTCATTTCTAATATCCATTAATTACATAAAGAAGCATAAAATGTACACATGCATTCATCAAGATTCATGCTAACTATAACTAGATATTAGCATTCCATGCACAACAATAACCAACAAGCATGTATAGCATAAACACATCATATCTCAGAGATAATAAATAATATGTAGAGGAAATAAATACATAGCAGATAAAACCATGAAAAAGAGCACTTATCTTAAACAATTTCAATCACCAACTGGCTGCAGACCAAAGATGTTCCACCCAACCATATAAGTCATTGTTCCAAATCTCAACAATAGGTCACCCTAGAGCCAAGGCTATGAATCCACAAGGATGGGTTCCAAGATGACACTCAACTTCCCCAAACTAGTTAGAACTTAATCTCATGTTTTCTCACACATATTAATCCAAATTACACCAACCCTCTTCTACCCATCCTGCATCACCCAAAGACAATGGATCTCCTTCACTACCATGTAGTCCTTCAGGATTTCCACTTCTTTCCAGGGCTCTAGTGCATCTAGTCCATAATCTCCATGTTGGAACTCTTAGGACTCAAAACTGTGAAAAAAATTTAGCACATACCAATGCATCTCAGACATGCAAGCATCAATTCATGGATGGAATACACCAGTCATTTCTACATCTAGCAACCAATGTCTTCTTTTACAATAATTTGTTTTCTCTATTTTTCCCCCAAGCCAAGATCAGAATGAATGGGAATAATGAATGAGAAAAGAATGAATGGAGAGAGTGAGAAGAATGAAGAATGTGTGTGTAACCCCCCAAACAACCCAAATATGGGTTTATATATTTACTAAGAAATCAGGAATCACATGGTATTACCCAAGAAGCTCATGTAACCACTTCTCTCAATTAAATATATTATGGGTAAAAAAAGACTTAACCCCTTAAGGCCCCTCTCTCATGGAATCATAGCCCCATATAACTATTTTCCTTTTCTGTCTAGCAACCAACGATGTATTTTATTATTAATAATGATCAAGTGTTACATTTCCTAGGCACTCCAACCTCTTTTAATTTTTTAGGCACTCCGACCTTTCCTAAAATAACAAAATACATTATTTAATTTGGGGACTCCAAACCGGGGTATTGCATTTTTTGTATTTAGATTTAATTAAGTTTTCTTTAGACAAAGCGATCATTTTATAATATTTAGATAAATATTACCCTGGGTAAATGGTGTAGCTAAATCAATTAACAAAAAATTGATCTACATCCTAAAATGAATTATAGTTCACCACTAGAGAAATTTGCACAATTCCCTACCAAGCACTCTATGGGATTATAGTGTGACCCCAAAATCATCTTTAGGAATATCTCCTTATTTACTTTTCTATGAAAAAGAATCCAGCCTTTCCCCAAACATATTCTTTCCATCTCTCCAATTATCTCAAGCTTCACATAGGAATAATTTCCCAATCATTCAGAGAAGGGATGATACCCTTCTCAACTTAGAAGAAGAAAGGGAGAAGGAAAAGAAAAAATTAATTGTGAATCAATAGATAGTAAGGATATGATTTGAAAAAAAACATGCAAGAGAAAAGGACTTCCAAGTGGGAGACCTCATTTTAAAGTGGGACAAGCCACATGAAAATAAGGGTAAGCATACTAAATTATAACAATCATGTCTTGGTCCTTACTTAGTGGTTGAAAATTTTGACCTAGGCACATATATACTGCAAAACCTAAAAGCATAATTAGAGCTCCTTCCTATCAATGGCCAAATTTTAAGAGATACTTCAGCTAGCTTCCTTTTAGGTGATTAGCTTGTACATAGGTAGATTTATTTTATTAGAGTTTAAGTTTTTTGTTTAAATTTTTCTTTATTTCTCTATTTGATTTAAATTTCTCAATGTTTCCTTTTCTTTAACCATTTCTTTACTTACCTAATTTATTTTAGATAATTCTCCTTTTCAATCCACTCACGGAAATTGACTGATGATATATTGCATTTTCTCTCACTTCTTTAGGATCCTTGAGCATCGTTGGTCAAAAATATGGAAATTCAATATGAGCCCAATAGATAACACACTAGCTCATGATATCTTCTATCATTACCTTATTCTAGTATCTAAGTTGTCAAATTAGTGGTGGAATGTTTCTTGAACAATGGATGGCTATGAGTATCTCAATTATAGCTAGAGATATCTTACTAGTCATTTCCAAGGCTCCGCCCACACACTTAATAATGATTGATGTTTTATTCAGAGGATGATGGATTTCCCCAAGCTTTTTCATACAAGGAAGATGATTATCATTAAAACATGCATATCTGAAATAGTTCTCAAATAACAAGTATCATCCCACATGCCTTTAAAGGGTGACTGAGATCCCCCACCCACGTCTCTCTCAAAATTAAATCAAAAGGAAAAGTCTTGGGAAATGTGTTTCATATCATGTGGGACATGCAAGTATCTTCATTAGGGATATGGATTCTCACTAGTAGTAGAGAAAGGAATGTAATATCGATGTGACTCCATCGCAAACATGGACACTTGTTAGTAATGGAGAAACACCAAGAGAACATGAATAAAAAAACATGAATCTTCAATATATCTTTCATGTAATAACCTTGTGGCACTATAAGGGCATATAAGGAAGAACTAAGCTAGGAAATAAATCCATACTTTGGCCTTGTAGCTATGACTAGTAAGTTTCTTAGGCTAGATGTGAATA
The DNA here is from genome assembly GCA_010110895.2 of Picea sitchensis. Lineage (NCBI taxonomy): Eukaryota > Viridiplantae > Streptophyta > Pinopsida > Pinales > Pinaceae > Picea > Picea sitchensis. The sequence goes on from SNQJ01S0011078.1 coordinate 126,110, forward strand.
CTCATTCAGATAATCTAAAGTGCAACGTACAATGGGAACCCATTGATTTGAAGCAAAGATACTCTATCAAAGGTAAAATCTTATCTTAATATAACTTGTGACTGTCTAAAATATTAGTTGCAAATATTCATGGTTTCATACAGTATGTCACCAATTTTTGAGCAAGAAAAAACTTTCCCATACTTTTTTATCACCCTATGTCATTTGAAGAAGGAAAAAAGGATTTGGGTCCATCCTTCTTTTTTAGGATTTTGAATCTCAATAGACTTCTCCTTGATATGAGAAAATGAATTAGAAGATTTCTCAATTTGAATAAGTCTCTAACACTCTTCAAAGATCTTATCAAGCCTTAAAATTTGTTTTTGATTCTTTGCTCTAACCCTTTTTGAGAAAATTCATCTTGTCACAACCTTAAAAACTTGTGAAATTATCCTTTACTGAAAGTCTAGAAAACTTTTCTTGGTGCGATATGGTGCATGAAAACCTATTTTTGTGTGATACATCACATCACATGAAAACTCGTTTCCCTATGATATGGAAAGACTTAGAGAATTTTGGAAAATTTGACGTTTTGCATCTTTGGAAGTCTTCAACCTTTGTGACATGTCGTGGCCTTCAATTTTTTTTGTCCGTGTGATACATTGGAACTTTGAAAATTTTCTGAAGTCGCACTACATCATAGGGAGAATATTTTTCATCGTGACATATCACAACTATTGAAGTTTTCTATACATGTGACATAGTGCATCTCAAAATAATTTATCTTGTGATACACTGCAAAGCATCAAACTTTGAAATTACACATCATCTTCATGTATCACACTAGAGATAAACTTCCAATGACACCATAAGATCCCTTTTTCACATGAAGAGAAACTTTACCAAGGAATGATACATTGCAAACTCATTAAAATTTCTAAAAAATGTGTCCATAATCATGTGTTGCACCAGAACAATAGCTTCAAATCCATATTTTTAATAGCTTTCCATATAGGAATAAATTAAACTTGTGAAGAAACTATTGATATTTCACCTCATTCCCCTATAGTTGATGTTCTTGTGTGAATTAAGGGAGAAAGGGATTTCCCTTTTTCAGTGTGGTCACCATCAAGTGAAGTTGAGGCCAAGTCTCAGAAATTTAAAATATATTTTTATTTTTCCTTTATTAGTTGCCTGACCCAACTCGTACACTATTACCTTGTCATTTCTTTTTAATCCACTATCCCTACAAAGGAATCAATTGAAATGGATATCACACTAATAATTATTTCTCCTGAAATACCTAACATTTGAGATAAGACCCTACCAACCCCATATTTTCTATTAGAATCTCTCTCCATATAGGTAAGTTTATCTTCATTTTTATATCGAACATCACTAATGTATATTGTTGTTGAAATACATGAGTTATATGATTTATGTATGGATTCCAAAATAAATAGGAAGAAAAAGGAGCAATTAATCGAGCTAAGTCCTCGTCGTGAAGAAGTTGTAGAACTAGAGATAGATTTTACCATCCTAGGGCTTATTTATGTAGATACAAAATGATGTGGTATGGATATAGAGACATACTTCAAATGAGGAGACCAATATTAGATGTTTAAATAAGAAATATTTCCAGAGATACTAGTTCTTCTTAGTGACAAGAGCCCCAATGCTAGTGTCTACCAATCCATTAAGAAATTTAAACTTCATAGAGTAGTTGTCTAACCCATTATCCTCCCTCGTGCAGAGGTCATCGCCTGGATTATCAATCAAGCAGAAATTGATAAAAAATTGATCTAGGACACCAATGGTAATTAAATTACCTCATTCTAGACATCATCTTTGGACACATGCTACAAGTTTCCATCTACTCAAGTGGACCTAGATGATGAATGGATGTTGCAATTTCCTCTAAATTGAAGGGAGCTTATGAAGATTTGGTGGGTAACTCCAAAATCCTTCAGGGAAAAGAGAAAAAGAAAATATCCTACCAATTTATTGTATACCCCTTCCAAGATCATTGTGGCTCTCCTTAGTGGACTATATGTTGAGCAAGACACCACTCAATTAAACGAATCATGGGTTCCCATGATTTGTATAGTCACTCAAATTTGTTCTATCTTCAATTGGGGTGTTATCCTATCATCTTCTTTGGGACAAACCATATCCAAGTCCAATTACACAGCTCCAGGAATGCACCCATCCTTCTATATGTCTTTGTACCTGCTTGACATTACTTGCATAGTCAACAATGTACCCATAATGGGATGGAAATGGAAACCAAGTGAGACTCCCATTCACATATAGTGTAAAAAATTGTGGGAACACTGATACAAGGTACATTATACTCATATATGCAGGAAATTCATAACTCCATTGTACCAATTTATTTTTTGTGTGCTATAAATATGCATGTCTAAGGAGGATATGCATTCCATCAACAAGGTGGGTGACTGGTATGTCATTGAGAAAATAACTTATATCATAGTTTTTATAGTTACTAAATATCCTTATTTACTTCCTAAATTAATCTTAGATAAGTTGGCACTACAAGAGGTAGATTATCATACCTTCATACATGGATTTGGAGTAGCTATGGCTCATTACAATAAATCCCCATGGACTCCATTGTATTTCCATGTGGGATATTATATATTCAAAGGAATTAAAGAAGTAGTAGCTAAGGAATAAACTTTGGCCACATTTCATTTTGGAGAAGAAATATTTAGATGACATGACCCTCTAGATGTTGTCAACCATCGCTGTAGAGATTGTAAATACAGTTGGCCATACCAAAATGAATTATGGAAAGAGGAAGAGTTGTATAGAAGGGATTTATTTTTATACGAGGTAATTTTTATAATGGGAAGTGGATCCATATCTAGGAATTAATGAATGGAAATAGAGTGTGATGAGAAGGAGAGATTGGATACAAAAGTAACAACTAGAGTACCATCTAAGAAATAGAGACTGGATAAGGAAGATAAATCATTGATGCTCCAATAATAAGAGGAGAGGAAAATAAAAGAATAAGAGGAAAGGAAAGAAAATAAGAATAAGGGAGAATGAGGAAATAAGAATAAGACAATAAAAGAGAAGAAGAGGTGAGAGGATCAGATCCCATGGAAACTCTCCCTTTAGAAACTGTTATAACCCTAAAATGCACCACACAGGCTTACCTGGCATCAGGCCAACTCATGCCTCTTCCTTGCCAGAGCCATGCTGAATAAAACCTTGAAAAAACACTTAAAACAAGAAACCCGCGCCCTAACCTCTCACTGGGCGCGGGGGACCGTGTTCTGACCTTTTACTACACGCGGGTACCCGCGGGCTAACTCACTACAGCCCGCGGTTACCTAACAAAGCAAAAAATCAGGAAACTTTCCGCCGGGACACAAGGCTTTTTGTCAGTTAACTGGAACTCCTGGCCATGCATGGCCGAGAGTTCGCTAAAACCCTAGCTCCTTCTAGCCTATAAAAGGAGGGGTAGGGGTACTATTCAAAGGAGGAAAATCATAGCAAAGAAACTCTGCCAAAATTGCCAAGTCCATTATTGTCCCAACCCTTTAGC